>JAEIGN010000488.1:2700000-2767500 GCA_018903745.1 Drosophila repleta | reverse complement strand
TGATATATCTTTGGACGCAACTCTAATCTTCATTTTTTCTCTTTAGTTTTTTTCTCATAGGAAATAAAGAAAGTTGTTATATAATTTTATGATAAGAACCTTCTTGGCATCAGAAATCCTTGCATAGATTTTAAATTATATATTCTACATAGATTTTCCTTCACTATGAAATCGTTTTATGCATACGACAATCCATGGTGCTCTCTCAGACAACAGATATCTCAGTGATAATTAAAGGTTTTCTTAGAATATAAAAATGATGGCGAAAGGACTATTGCCTTCAGTAACAGGTTAGAGATTCCTAGAAATAGAATATTCAAAATGCAATTCAAAAGAGAATTTTCACAGTTGTGTGTAGGCCTCAGACTGAAAGCTATATTCATATAATCAGGAGAGCAGATCCAAAGGCGAACCACTCGAGATATTGGAACAACTGTTCGCATATCGTAGTGAGGGAAAGGCTTGGGCGCGGGTCTTGCATCTGCATGTGGATTACACGTATTTGTGCATCCCTCCGCTTCGGATGGCAGCGCGACAGTTGTTGATTTCATTCGTCGCTGCTCTCGAAATATTTCTCATTACTTAGGCTGGGATGCGGCTGGTGAATGCTGCTGCTGCTGCTGAATGATATCATTGTTGATGGCATATGTGGCAATGGGCTTAGCCCAGGCAATAGATCGAGCACTCCGTCTGCCTCTCTGTCTCTGTGTGTGTTTGTGGTGCACA
Source organism: Drosophila repleta (assembly GCA_018903745.1). Classification (NCBI taxonomy): domain Eukaryota; kingdom Metazoa; phylum Arthropoda; class Insecta; order Diptera; family Drosophilidae; genus Drosophila; species Drosophila repleta. Next base: position 2,766,774 of record JAEIGN010000488.1, on the reverse strand, counting down.
CACACACATACACACACACACTCGTGCATGGGGCACCCAATGCTCAGCAAAATGCTGTCGAAGCTTTGCCAGGGGCTGGCAAAAAAAAAAACAGCAGAGAAAACAACAACAACAACAACAAATGGAAAGGAAGAAAAAAAGTGTTTGCTTCCTTAAGGCCCATTCAGGACATCCGCTGATTGTTGCCGCCGCCGTTGCCGTCGTCGCTTGAAAAGCTGCCGCACAGGATATATCTCTGGGCTCTGTCGGCCTACATCGGGGTTGCTCACGGGGGTTGGCCACAATTGCTCGACGGCCTAGGCTAGCAGGGACTCACCCCGTTGTTCCCGTTGCCCTAGAGTCCTCTCCCTGCGCTACGGCTTAGCGCTTTCCATTGTGCGCTTTATTGATAAAGGACACCCTGCGCTTCGCATATCGATTTCAAGAGGCATCGCCCATTGCTGCCCCGCTACGCCCGTCCACCCCCTGCACCACTCCACTGCACGTCGTGGTGCCGCTTCTCATTCTGCTCTCTCAGCTGCTCAGCCTTCATCATTATCCTCGAATGTTTTCATTATTTTTCCACTTGGCTCAACTCCTTGTCTGTTCGAATGCCGTCAATGGACGACGACATGTTTATAATGCCAGTCGAGAGTCCTTTTACCATCAGCATTCAGTCAGCCAGTTGGCTCCCCGCCTGGGTGGGTGGTTGTTTGGCTCGTTGGCTGACTGGGCGGTGTGGTGGTGGGGTGGTCTGCTTCGTTACGCCTTGTATTTTGGGTGGTTGCTTTGCATGCGGTGGTTGCTTTTTCAGCACCATTTTGATCTAACTCCTGGGAATTGGCGCAAGTTTCACTGATTTGATGAAATGCTCGTAATCGCGCCCATTTCCCCCTCTTGACTACGCTCGCTCGCCCGCTCGCCCGCTCGCATGTGCCAGCATTTGATTAAAAGCGCTGCAAAATTAATTTCAGCGCACCCTCCTCCCTCCCCTCCCCTTTCCCTCCTCGTCTACTTCTCCCCCCTTTAGTGTGTGTGCGTGAAATTGTCGCAGCACTCGGCTTAGCTACTTGAGCGCTAAACGTCGTCCTTTGTGTATTGCTCGCAGCAGGGGTGAATTAATTAAGGCGGCTCAATCACCAGCGTATCACTCAAGCACCACCTAGCACCACACCACACCACAACACACCCCCACCACAGCCACTGCTGTCAAGATGTCCGCCATTTTGATGCTTGACAATATTTCTATTGAGTGGCCTCTGGACTTTTGACTCTTTTCTCATTTTTGTGTTTTTTTTTTTAATAAATATTTCTTTTGGGCAAGCGCCAAGCTGAGGTAATTAAAAGCGAGTCAGTGGACGAGACTGCCCGACTAGCAGTTACCCTATGCCTTAGGCCTAGGCTCAATCTGGGCTAACTTTGGCTTAAAGCAGTAGGCTTAAGCAATATCAAGTTGTAACAGACTCAAGTAACTACAGTTATCAATTCTGGCAAAAGTTATCGATAACTTGACAATCGATTTATAAAGCAGAAGGACAGACAGAGATAGTTGATAGGCTTAATGGAATGATTCTAGCTCTTGAAACATGCACTCTAGAGTAAAGTCAGCTATCGATTTATGGCAAAAGTTATCGATAATGTGAGAGAATGTCTCTTACAATCGATTTATGCTGCAGTAGCACTGACAATGATTGTAGATATGCTTAAGAAGTATGATTCTAGCTCTTGAAGGATGCCCAACAGACTAGAGCTAGTTATCGAATCGGTAAAAGTTATCGATAATTTGAGAAAAAGTCTCTTACAAGCTTGACAAGCATTGGCAATATCCACTCTGATTAAGACTACTCTATCTCTACTATATATATACCCTATCTACTGCCTGGCCACCAAAGCTAATATACCCCTTTTGAAGCCGGAGCTCCGTGGCGGCAGTCGCGGCGCGCATATTGTGGCTTTGGCTCATTGAACGTCCGCACTTTGGGGAAATTTCGTGCAATTTTAATTAATGACCAGCGAGTGGTGGAGCTGCAGCTGCATCCACCGGCGCACCGCTGCACCACTTGACTTGGGTGGCCAAACAAATTGACATTTGACATTTGACATTTGGAGTGTTTCGTTCGTTCGTTCGTTCGCTCAGCTTCCATAGAGTCCATTCAAGGAATTGTCGCACACACACACGCACGTAAATTGGCTCCACTTGGCGGTTTTGTGCTCCTCATTAGCTCGCCTTGGGGCGGTGCTCACAATTTGCTGCTGAGTGGCACTTCGGCTGCTAACCACCCGCTACATTTATATTAACAACATGGCTGCCGCCTGCCGCCTGCCGCCTACCGCCTGCTGCCTGCCACGCCCACACACAACCCTTGGCACCTACCTGGCCCACATCTCCACCAGCCGCCATCCGTGCCTCGATTTTCCTCGGGCTTCATTTATGCCAATTTTTCAAACTAATTGGTGCTGTTGACATCTTTTTCTCTCTCTGAAGTTTCGCATTGGATTCAGCTCGGCAGCTAACCCCTCCCCGTTGTCGATTTTCACGTGCAGGGGCGGGGACTGAGGAGGGGCCTAGGACTGGGAGCGGGGCTGGGGCTGGAGCTCCCCACTAAAAGCACTCAGCAATAAAATTAGTGCACGCCGTTGCACTTGGCTATTTTGAGGAGCCTTGGCCCAGAGGCGTCTGTTAGAAAGGGGTGAAGCTTGTGGGAAAGAAGAAATAAGGAGAGAGGAAGATGAGATGAATATAGATAAATGAGAAAGTCAGAGAAAGTGAGAGAGAGAGAGAGAGAGAGTGAGAGGAAGATTGGAAGAAAGACAACTGGAGAGAATTGAAATGAGAGAACTCAAAGTAATATGGACAGAAATGCAAAGAGAGAGAGATAGAGAGAGAGATATATATATATATATATATATATATATAAAGAGAGATAAAGACAGAGAGATATGTATATAAAGAGAGATAGAGAGAGGGAGATAGAGATAGGAAGACTGAGAGAAAGACAGAGAGAGAGACAGGAAGAAAGAGCAAGGGAGAAACAGAAAGAGAGAGAGAGAGAGAGATACAGGAAGCGAGAGAGAAAGAGAGACAGATACAGTTGCAAGAAGATGCAATGTAAGAAGAGTGGAAAGTGGAGGGAGAAATAGCTGAAAAGAGATAGAGACAAAGACAGATGAATAGAGAAAAAGAGAGAGAGAGAGAGAGAGAGAGTGATAGCGAGCGAGGAGAGAGAAGCAGGAAGCAAAAGAAAGAGAAAGATGCGATGAAGGACTAGGATAGGTGAGAGTAATATGAAAGGAAATGCAGACAGAGAGATATATAGAGAGATATTGAGAGAGAGATAGAGAGAGAGAGAGAGAGAGAGAGAAAGAGAGAGCTCTTCTTTATCTCTCTATGCCTATATTCCTCTTCGATATTACAGCCAACTCTCTCTCTCTCTCACTCTCTCTCTCTCACTCTCTCTCTCTCTCACTCTCTCTCTCTCACTCTCTCTCTCTCTCTTCGTGCTTCTCTCCTAATAGAGTTCTTAGGATGGCATAAGAAACATATGCAATATGAATAGACAACTATATAGATAACTCTTCTTGATCTTGATATATTTGACTCTATTGGTAGTGCAGCCATTGCCAGCTCAGCAAAAGTTTTCCCCCTTGAGCAATGGCAGCTCGCGCGGCGCCTCTGGCTTCGGGCAGTTGTGAATTTTGCTTTTCGCGACATTTTTGCTGCTTTTTTAATTCACTCAATGCTCTTCGGCATTTCAGCTAATAAATGCAATAAATGTAAAGTAAAATAGTAAAAAGAAGAAGGAGAAGGGGCAGAGCAAGGGGAAAAGGGGGGCCAGAGCAAGAGGTAGATGAAGAGGGAGAGGGAAGAGGGAAAGAGCTTTAGTTGTAAACGAGCTAATTGAGAGCTGCTCGTGACACACATGAAACTGAAGTGGGCAGAGGGAGGCTTATGCATACATATATATATATCTATATATATATATATAGTCTTTATATATATAGTATAGATCTATCAATTATGCGCTGTTAGGTGACTGAAAATGCAATGCATGAGTTGCTTGCGGCGTTGAAAATATTTAACAAGTCAACAAAATTGCAAATTCTAACAGAATGAGAGAATGAGAGAAGGAGATAGGGAGGGAGAGGGAGACAGAGAGTGTGTGTGTGTGTGTGGCAGGTGTAGGTGGCAGGCTCACGGTTCGGTGCCCAATCAATTTTTGATGGACGTGCGAAATTTATGGTGAAAAATATTTGGCTATGCACAATGAACTCGAGAGTCGGAAAATTGTGCAAAAGCCCGAATGAAAATGGGCAAAAGCGGCAAATGGGGTGGGAGAGGGCAGGGGGCAGGGGGCAGAGGGCAGGGGATCAGAGTTGAAACTGAAACTGAATGCCGATGCCGACCAATGCGGCTAGCCGAAGCCCCAAACACTCTGCACTAAGTCAGGGGCGGAGAGAGAGGGGGAGGGGGGAGGGGAAGGGGCCAGTCCATAGAATACTGTGCCGCACATGGGCTGGGGCAAGAGCCAGGGCCAACCGAACACAATACCATTTATTGTTGTATTATTTTGTTGTTGTTCAACTTGTATTTTTAATACTCTTCCCCTGCCCCTGTCCCGCTCCATTTGTTGCGTATTTATGACGCTGGAGGGCGCTGCTGCTGCCGCATACCCGGCATACCCGAAACAATGCCAACCAGCTGCCCTTTGCCGAAAAAACGACACAGAAGAGCTAAAAACCCTTTGAAGCGCATTCGCTTTTCTAGCTCTAACAATTAGTGAGCATATCAACTGATCAGTGCTATATATATATATATGTATATATATGTGTTATATAAATGTAAACAATGAATCAGATTTTGTGCGTGCTGCGCTTGAACTGGAACAGCATTCGAGTTGATTTACAGCTGGATTCAATAGAGAATTCGTTAGGGATAGATCAAATTTTGATAGAGTTTAGTTGAGAAAATGGAAGAGGAAACAAAATGTGTCTATATAGTATATGTATCATATAAGAACACTATATATGACAGGTATTCATATGCCAGTCGACTCTCGTTGCCAACCATCGAATGAATGAATATGAAGAGATACTGAAGGGGACTCGTGATAGCTTTGAATCAAAGAGAGATTCTCAATGTGGCAGATTTGGAAAATAAAGAGAGTCGACTCTCCACTATATAGCACAAAATAGTGCATAGTAATACAAAGAGATATACAAGTTGTATGTGTCCCTATAGCTATCTAGCTTTCAGTAACAATCTGGCGTTCTCCCTCTCTCGTTCAGCTTGGACTTGTTGACTTCATTTATATATTTATAAAATAATAAAATGTATATTTAATTTATACTCTTACTCAAATATTTATTCAAATTAATATATTTTTTAAATTAATTTATTTAAAAATTTATTTTAATTATTTTAGGCATTTTCTTAAGCATCCTGTGAGGCTGCTGCTCAACTCAAGATTTCCGCTTCAACTCAGTGCCAAAAACCAACTTCTTTATATATATAGTTTTAATATAAATCAGCTACTATATCCATCACTAGCCATTGGTGCGGGTATTTCGCTAGCTGGGCAACAGCTCTGCAGCAACAACAACAAAAAAAGAGAAAGAAACTTGGCTTCACTTTGTTTTTGGCGCTCTGTGAAGCGTTTTAAAGTGCTTCCAGGCAATTTGGCGATAAACAATCACTGAAATAACCAATATAAAATATTTAAAAAGTGTTCAAATAGCCTAGCCATGCACATGCCACGCCCCCCGCCGCGCACACGCCCCGCTCGGCCCGTTCAGCTGCTGTTCGATTGGCGGTTCGCATTGGTGTTGCTGCCGCTTCGTTACCTCTTGCGGCGCGTTTGATTTGATTTATTTGGAATTTGCATTTTTATACCAGCCAACAGCCAACAGCCACCCTCCCCCTTCCCCTCCCCTCCTCCTCTCTGCACTCTCTCTTTCGCCCCTAGCTGCTGGCCATTGAGTTTTCGGGTAGCTTAGCGCTTGAATTTTTAAACATGTTGCATACTTTTGTGCGCTCGGGACTTTGGGGGCGCCTCAGCGCCTCCCTCCCTCCCTCCCTGCCTGCCTGCCGCTGCGCCACTCTCTTGTTGTGTTTAGAATTTGGCATTTTGAATTTAGTTTTTCAATGGGATTTACTTTAAGCACAAAATTGCCGGCTTAAGAGATTGCTGCATGGCCAAGCGAAAAGGTCAGCTCGAGCTCGAGTCAAGGACTCAGCGCTAAGCTCCTGTAGTTGCCAACTATCCTAGCTTTTCTCATAGTCTTACATCAAGCTTAATTCGTTGTCATATCTGTCAACATCTTTGCGAAACAAAGCACAAATGAATATATGGCAAAAATGAAACTAATTTGTGGCTGGAATATGTTTTTTTAGCTCAAGTTTTCATTTCTAATGCCCCTTGAATGAGTGGGTAAGCGGGGGCATATTGGTTTTGTGGATATGTATGTGACAGGCAGTGGAAGAGCTGGCCGAGAGCTGGAAGTAGATATATTGAAGGAGATATATTAGATATATTATATATATATATGACTATTATGTGTTGAAGAGATAGCAAAAACGTTTTGGAATTGGTCTAAAAAATGTCCTTTAAGGCCTCTTAGCCCTATGGGGAATATAAGAAGTTGCTGTGGGGCTCTTTACTGGAGCTGGAACTAGTAAAGGAGCTGGAACTGGAGCTGAAGCTGGGGCTTAAGCTGGAAGGAACTTGAAGTGGAGCTGGAGCTGGAAGTTGGGCTGGAGCTAGAACGGAAATTGAAACTGGAACAAGAGCAACAGCTAGAGCTGGAACTGGAGCTGAAAGTTTGACTGGAACTGGAGCTGAAGCTGGCACTGGAGCTGGAAGGAACTAGAACTGAACCTGGATCTGGAAGTTTGACAGGAGCTGAAACTGGAACTGGATCTGGAACTGGAACAAGAGCTAAAGCTGGAACTGGAGCTGAAGCTGGAAGTTGGCTGTAGCTGAAGCTGGCACTGGAGCTGGAAGGAACTAGAACTGAACCTGGATCTGGAAGTTTGACAGGAGCTGGAGCTGAAACTGGATCTGGAACTGGACAAGAGCTAAAGCTGGAACTGGAGCTGAAGCTGGAAGTTGGGCTGGAGCTGAAGCTGGCACTGGAGCTAGAGCTGTGTCTGACAGGCTCATGAGTAGCTCAGTGCTTCCTAGGGATCTAGCGATTCCTACTCATTGGCCGATTCGATAGCAATCGCCTAAGACTTCAGAGTAAGTTGATCTACTCAACTACTCTATCTTAGACTATCATATAATGCAATAAGATCTTAGAGCTAGAGCCGCAGTTCAGCCCATCTACTATCTTGTATAGAGTGCTGTAGAGATTAACTCCAGAGTATTTGGTAGTCGGGCAAGCCCGCTACTCAGACTCCTACACATTTTCCATGTGTTTCCACTTGCCACACACACATTTTTCCCATTCGAATCGAGAGCACAAAAAAAAGGAAGACAAGCAACAAGCGACGCCCACCGCAATTGCAACTGGAGCTGCTCCAACAGATGCTGAGCTTTATAAAAATAGTTTCTAATTATTCCAATTAAGCTTTAGCTCGAGCGCCTTTGCTGCACCTTTGCCATCTTTTTTTCTGCAGCTGACATTTCGCATATAATTCAGGCAGGGGCAGGGGGGGGTGATCAGATATTAATATAGCTGAGATAGCGGGCGGAAAAACTCTTTGATTAACGCAAATGGGGAAAAGGCTGAAAGTATAAATGACAGTTCCGCGAAAAATAATACGACTTGCCGAGTTTTTACTATGAATTTCTATTTTTATATGAATTATACAAAGAGAACTATAACCTATAGTATATAGTGTGTTTACAGAGGCACAGCGAACTGTATATAGATGGAAGATAAGTGTCAAAAATCTAGACAAGATTTAGTTCCGCTCCTTTTATAGACACCGATTTGGGCAGTCGAAGTGTAGCCAACTATAGACCGAATTATAGAGAGCCAAAGAGAGCTATATAGTCAAGTTATAGTCGCCCAGAGGCCAAGAGAACTATACTATATACAATATAGTTCTCCTTGCCTTTGGCTAACTTTTACTAAATTAAATAGTTCTCCTTGCCTCTGGTTGATTCGATCTATAGTTGCTTACACTTCGACTACCAAAAAGGTGTCTATAAAAGGAGCAGAGCTAAATCTTGTATATATATTATATGTATTATGTATGTAGCTGGCAAAGGAAGGCGTGGCTTAGCTTCTAAGGTATATAACTGCTTGATCGGTCTGAAGAACTGAGCTGATATCAAGTAAAATCCGTCTGCTCAGCTCTTGTTGCTCATATCTTTCAAGGAGGCATAGAACGATTAGCGCAGCAGCTCTGCGCAGAGTACGCGGTATCTGCGAGTCAATCATTGCCGATCACACTGTTTGCTGGCTTTCCAGGCCAGTTTAACGTCTAAAAAGGACGAAGACTTGAAGCTAGATCAGCCCTTTGAGTTCTACTATAAAGTTTTAGCTATATCCCGGCTCTTTCAGCTTGTTTCCACAATTCTGCAGAGTATCTCCCATCTAGCCACGCCCAACTATGCAGCGCCATGGAGTGTGGGCTCAAGAGCTCTAACACATTTCCGAATTTCAGTTCGAGTGCTGAATTTGGAGTGATTTATGATTACAGTGTGAGCATTCCATGCAAGTGCACAAATTCTCAATGTTTAAATAAGAAAAACACGAAAAATAAAAGTAAAAATAGAAAAATTTGATTGAGTGAATTAAAAGCGTGCAGTCAATGGAGCGAGAGGAACGGACTGCAATATGATGACTATCAAATAAACAGAGGGTAAAATATTTGCAAACATCAACAGACAGAGAGAGAGCGAGAGAGAGAGCGAGAGAGAGAGAGGGAAAGAGAGAGGGGGGGCGGGGGGGATAGGGGAGACAAAGTTGTTTTGGGGTTTTCAGTTTTGGCCAGCAAATGGCCATGAAAATTGCATGCAGTTGGATTTGGTTATTAGAATGCCATAGAATTGGATTTGAAATTGAAATATTTAACACGTTGGGGCCGAGCGTGCTGGGCACGACATCCTGGGCAAGCAGGCCAGGCCAGGCCAACCAGGACATGCAGGATGCGCAGGATGTGCGATTAGCCGATGCAATTTTAATGCCACGCAAAAGTAATTGACGTTAAATGTTAAAGCCGGCCAAAGCCATGCACAAAACTGTGCCAGTGCAGCCAGAGCGGGCTCAGTGATTGACGGATTGATTGACTGAGTGAAATATGATTGACCGAAGGCTGTATGACCAGGTGAACTATGAATGGCTGCTTAAATGTGTAGCCAATGATAAGCTAAATCACAGATGGCTGGGTTGATTGCTGGAATGATTGATGGAGTGATTGATGAAGTGATTGATGTGCTGATGGATTGACTTGATTGTACAGAGCGACGATTGGGAGACTGTTAAATCTCAAATCTAATCTAAGAGATTGACGGACTGATTGATGGAGTGATTGATGGAGTGATTGATGAAGTGATTGATGGACTGCTGTATTGACTTGATTGACTGAGCGACAATTGGAAGACTGTTAAACCTCAAATCTAATCTAAGAGAATGATGAAATGATTGACGGACTGATTGATGAAGTGATTGATGAACTGTGTGATGAACTGATTGATTGATGTACAGACTTACTGTCTATGAAGCCAATAATTGCCAGACTTATGGACTAGTAAACGTAGGGAGTGCGCTATCAATGACTCACCCACTGATTGATGACATTGATTGATGGAATTTCAATGATTGACACCAAGATTGATTGGGAAATTGGAATTAGTGGAATAATAATAATATGCAATAGATAGTCTATCTAGCTACTTGCTTGGCAGACTGATTGACTGATTTATGAGTATTTTGATTGTTGATTGATTGATTGATCTCTATTTTGACTGTTGCTTGAGCTACATTGTGACTAGATTGATGTACAGGGCGATGTGATAGCTGATAGAGAGGCTAACTGGCTGTCTGAATGACTGATTGACTGACTGATAAACTGGTTTATATACTGCCTGATTGACTGACTGATCATTCAGTTCTGATGGAGTCCTAAAGCTCTGCCTGTGCTGCATTTCTGCTAAACAATTCTCTGCCTGATTGACAATCAGCTACTCAAAAGCTATAGCTGTAGGACAGTCCCGTCGCCTGATTGACCGACTGACTGACTGATTGACTGACTGAGTGTCAGAATTAGTGAATGTAATTGCGGCATGGAGTGCACGCGAAACGCTTTCACTTTCTTGATCCGGTTAACCAACTCAACGGCTAGCTGGACATGCAGTCCCCTACGAATCGCACTCGGATTCGCATTCGTTCTCTTAGTGCTGCAGACGCATTTGTGTTCGTTTCTGATTCAAGTCGAGGCGCCCTTACGGCTGACTGGGCTAACAAATTGCGCAATCAGGCGCAAATAACAAAAAGCAGAAAATGAAATGAAAGCAAACGCGCTCCAGACAGCCCTTAGATCATATCATCATCATCATCAGCATCGTCATCATTAGCATCGTGATTAGTTGTAGCAGCAGCAGAGGCTGCTACCCTGCGGCGGGCAATGGCTCAACAAAACACATTTTGGTCAAATCATTATGAAGTTTGTGTTGTTGTTGCTGTTGTTGCTGTTGTTGCACAGCTAACGTAAAACAGATAAAAGTATTTCAATTAGTGTCAGAGAATGTCTGCATGTGTGTGTGAGTGTGTGTGTGTGTGTGAGTTAACAGCAAATATCAAATAAATGTGATGCATGTGGGCAACAATTGGCAGGAGCGTTAAATGTAGTGAAAGGTATATAGCATATAGATATTATATATATATTAATATTATATATATATGTATATGTGTATGTATGTATGTTTACCTAATACAGAAACTAAACTAAGCCCAATAAAGTTAAGCTCTAAGGGCTGTACCTATTCTTTTCATCATGAGTGTATGTATGTTATATATATATGGCTATATCTGTGACTCCTTGTATATACATAGATCTCAGCTGTATATTTGTGGGTCTGCTCGAATGGTTTTTTCACCCTCAGGCGACAACGCCAACGCCAATGCAGAAACAACAACAATAGCTATAGCTATATAGCTATAGTTATAGCTATAGCTATAGCTATAGCAATGGCTGCCGCTGTAGCTGACGACGGTTGACACGAGGCGAGCCAAATTAAAACAAGAAGAAGAAGAAGCGAAACAAAAGGCAAAGCAGCTCAACAACACTACAGATAACACACACACACGCACACACACACACACACACACACACACGCACACACACACGTTACATGAGCATATGGCAAGAGCAGCCAGTCCGTCCGTCCGTCCGTCCGTTTGTTGCTCAGGCAGACAGCTTGACAGCTGTGGCGCTGCCATTTTATTAGAAAACGCCATGTAAAACGGCTGAGGACAACGACGACACAAATTCACCATTTTGTCACGTAGCGCACACACACACACACACACAGACACGCCAACGCCAACGCCAACGTCAGCAGCGACTGCGACGTCGGCAGCGTGCACGTTGTCAACAACAATCGCAATGAGCAGAACAAAACGCGCGCGCTCTGTTTTGGTGGTGACAAAAAAACGGCGTCGCTACGAAACTCACCACAGCAGCGACAGCGACGGCAACGGCGACAGCGACGTCGGCAGCGACTGCAGCGCTCAAATAGCGTGCGCTCTCACTCTCGCCCGCGCTCGCTCTCGCTCTGGCTGTCTGAGTGTGTTTATTAGGCGAAAACAACCCTCGCTCACGCTTGTCTGGCTGTGTGTCAGTCGCACGACTCCTATCTCTCTCTCTGTGTGTGTGTGTGTGTGTGTGTTGGTGTCGTCTTCGAGCGACACTTGGCCAATGCTGACACACATGACCGTTAAGCGAGCAGAGCGAGATCAGCGCAAAATATATAAAGAAAATAATCAAATTGAAGAGAGTGAGAGAGTGAGAGAGAGAGAGAGAGAGAGAGCGGGAGATATTGTCTGATCGGAGGGTGAAGCGAAAACAACCCTTAGCAGCTAAGCGACGACAATTGCTGCTGCACTTGGCAATTGCCTTTGGCCTGAGACGCAAATAAACATAAGGAATGTGTTGCGGACGCTGGCCGATAGATGGCGTCGCTGCTGCGTACGCCGGCCCATAGATGGCGCCAATTCAAATCGCCGTTTTGACAGCAAAGGGGCAACGGGACATGGAGCAAGGGGGCAGCATTGGCTGAACCCACGAGAATTGCGCGTTTTGGTCAGCGAAAAAAGACGAAGAGGAAGAGGAAAACAAAAAACGCTAAGAGACTTAACCAGGTTGACATGTGAAAAGGGGTAGGGGTAGGGGCGGGGGCAGAGAAGGGACCTGTGTGCTGCTTGATGGGAGCAGAGCAAAAAAAGAGAGAGACCCAATGCAGAGCCAGAGCTGGGCGCAGTAGTGCATAAATTTGACGCTGAAGGGTAGGGTAACGGGGGGTCGGCACTTGGGGGTTGGGGGTTGGGGTGAGTGGGACACAGCAAACAGCTGGCGGTCATATTTTCCAGTCAACAAGGCAACAACAAACACAACAAGGCCCGAAACAGAGGTACACACACACGCACAAAGCCCCAAAAGCCCTAGCCAAGCCATCCGCAACTCTTGCCAGCCACCCCCAGCCCATACCCTCACGCAGTTGTGCTGCTGCTGCTGCCTGGTTGCTGTTGGCTTTTAAGCAGAAAATCATACAAACAACGGCAGGAGCAGGAGCAGGACACACACACACACACACATTTGAAGTTTGGGAGTAGCTGGCTGAGCGGTCGGTTTATTAGACTGACCCAAAATGGAGCGAATTGCAATATGAACTATTCGGGTTACCCTTGAGCGCAAAGTTGGCCAGCTGCTCGTGCGGGCGGAAGCACTCGCCGGGGGAGACTACGGACTACGGCTCGAGCATACTTCCAAAGATATTTCACGCAACAGCCCCTCGCATATTTGGGCAGAGAGTCGAGGCGAGCTTGTTTTATTATGATGAAATAGTTATGCATTTGGAAACAGGGGGCAAGGGGGAGAGAGAGTGGGAGGAGAGTGTGAGAGAGAGAGGAAAATTAAAAAGGGAAAGTTAAAGGAAGGTGGCTGGTGGAAGGGGAGAGAGCGAGAGGAAGATAATAAGAGAAAGTGAAAGGGAGATGGGGAGACAAAGATTGAGGAAAAGAGATGGAGAGAGAGAGAAGAAAGAGAGAGAGAGAAATATACCCATAGATAGAGATATATAGGAAGACGGGAATAGAGAGCGTGATAGTAAGACTAAGAGAAAAAGAAAGAGATAGAAAGAGAGAGAAAGAGAGAGATAGAAAGAGAGAGAAAGAGAGAGAGAGAGAGAGAGAGAGAGAGAGAGAGAGAGAGAGAGAGAGAGAGAGAGAAAGATAGAAAGAGAGATGTTTAGATATTTCCTTTATAGATTTTTAATTTTAATTCTTTACTTTACTATATTCAGAGTATCGATAAGTTATCGATAGTCATCGGTTCATCGATCAGAGTTGAGAAATGATTGAAGACGACAACGGCTAAGCCCAAATGCCATTTATCGCTTGCAGACTATACATGCGTGTGCTATCGATTGCTGCCTATCGATAATTGACAACGCACAGTCGTAAACCTATTTGGCCAGCAATCGTCGAGCAGTCGATTTCGGGGCCTTTTTTAGTTGAGCCCCGTCGCCAGTGGACGCACACTTATTAGCCAATTGCATTTTACAAACCATTTCTGGGCCGCACTCGCTCCTCGCTAGCAGACAAACAAAATGGCTGACTGACTCGCTGACCTACCCCCTCCCACCCCCCTGCCCCCTCGAGAAGCTAACCCCCCACCAGCTTCTGTCTCCACGCCTTTTGGCTGCGTTTGCTACACTCAATTTTCACAGGCGACGCAGACCGAGAGCTTGTGTCTGTGTGTGTGTGAGTGAGTGTGTGCTTCTGTCTGTGTGTGTGTGTGTGTTGAGCTCATAGCCAAAAGTTATGGATTCAACTTTTGGCCAATTTAATTTTCTCGCCTGCAACGGCTGCAGAGCAAGCGGCAGCAACCACGTTTGACCAATTGCCAAGCCTCCGACTCCACGCCCAAAATGCGTAATGCGCGCATGTGTGTGTGTGTGTGTGTGTGTATGTGTGTGTGTGTGTGTGTACATTGTGATGGTCCAGACAGAGGACGAAAACGAGGTCCTGTCCGAGAGGTCCTGGCCGAGAGTGCCCGTAAGCCCGCATTTACAGATGATTTAGCTGATGTTAAAGGCCAGCTGCCCGAGGGGCGGCCGGGCGGACGGCCGGGCGGCATTTGGTGAGAATGGGGCTGCGACTGGCATGTGCGTCCGTACAGTGTGGACACATTGTGCCCCATTAGTTTCGACAACAACAACAACAACAACAACAACTACAACAGCAACTACAACAGCAACTACAACAACATCAGTTGGCTGGCAGCAAAATTTGCATGATTTTGCATTGTGCCCAGCTCATGTAGTTGTTGCTTGTTCTTGTTTGTTTGTTGCTATTGTTGTTGTTGTTGCTTGTTGTTGCTTGTTGTTGTTGTTGCTGTTGTTGCTTGTTTGTTTGTTGTAATAAGAAAATGCTTTATGCACGCACTCTCGGCCTACAGCGGCCCAAAAGCGAGCCCCATCGAGAGCCCAGAGAGAGAGTGTCCAGTTTTCCAGGCCATTTCGTTGCTGTTAGCCAGCCCGCACTTTTTATTATATATTACCAACAATTCGTGGTTGTTGTTGTTGGGGATATAAGCGAACAGGTGGGGTATGATAAGTGGGTCATTCAGTATGTCACAGACATGGAGTCTGCAGATAATGCAACACATATTTACTATATACAATAAGTCACAGAAGTGAGTTATCGATATATATCGATAAGTAAAAGAAGTAGCATTAAGTAAGCATATAAATTAGGTATATTAATCTGACTTACGAGTAAGGTAAGCTCTTTTATATCAAATGAATTATAAATGCTGCCTATCGATATTTATCGCAATCGAAATTATCAAAAGATTACCATAGTCACATATATATAACACAAATAAATATGTGTCTTAGTCTATATGTAACCAAAATTAAACTCTTTTATAGTAATTGAAGCACTTTCGATACTTATCGATATCGAATGAAAGCGAAGTTTTCCATATTTGGATATCTAAAATAGTTATACACATATATATTGTACACAGAAGAAGAGTCACCACTTTTGTATAAAATTAGCCATAAAATGCGTCTATCGATATACGCATATATCGTTATCGAAAGTACAACTAGACTGAGTTGCACTCTGCATAAAAGGCAAAGCACCAATATATAAAAGTATATAGACGATACACATAGTCGATAACTTATCGATTATTATGTAGCATATCTATAAATAAGTTATCGATAACAGGGTACTCAAAGTGCCAGCACTTTGGCCAACGCTCCACCTACAATATTATATAATATGCAGACAGTGCACATCATTTGCTGCCACTAGCCACGCCTCCTACCACACACACACACACCCGCACCCACACAGACAGGGGAAAATCGAGTTGTTGCTGCTGCCAAAAATCAAGCAATTGGAATTTAATAATAAACATTTTGGCCCAGTTTGTGGAAATGTGCTAACAAATTGCATATCGAACACTTTTGGCTCAAATTCAAAATTCTAATTCGGATTCAGACTCAAATTCAAATTTGAATTTGAATTCAAATTAAAATCGAAATTCAAATTGAAATTGGAAGTCCGCATCGGAGGCTCGTTGCAGCATTTAACATATCGATGCTTACCTGTAGCTCTCGAGCTGGAGCTGGAGCTGGAGCTGGAGCTGGAGCTGTGCCCGTGCCCAGCCATTTGCATATGCATGAGCTGCCCCAGCCTCGATCCCACAATTTCGTATTTCGTTTCATGGGCTGGCTCGGAATTGGACTAATTATCATGCTGGCTGGCCCTGGCCCGGCCATGTTAGGCAATGGCACCTGTGCCTGAGCAACAGCTGCTGAAGCAGCCCCGACTAGCTATAGTAGTCCAGCGAAGATGTGCATATCGTAGGGCATATACTAGACTATATAGCTTATAGATATCACGTCCAGGCAGGATCTCTCCACACTGTCTGCAGTTGTCTTTAACTTCTAAGCCTCTGCGCTCTTTCCAATTAGCATTGGCTGCTGCCATAAAAAGTTGCTCGAGCTGATGTGATTTTGCGGCTAGCGTGGGGCAGTGGGGCAGCAGTGGGGCCAAGTGGGGCTGGAGGGCGCCCAAATGAAGCTGCCCACGGCAGGCGCAAGGGCTTGCGGCAAGCAAAAGGCGGCAAAGTTGCAACAGCACGGCAAAAGAGAAGGAAATGGAAAAGCAGCGCAGTTACTTTCAAGTTGCAAAACACACACACATAGAGGGGACTGTGTGTGTGTGTGCACTTAAGTGGGGCAGAGTCATCTTCAGCTGGCGCCGCTGTTGCTGCAACTCGAGGCAAAGTTGCAAGTAAAATGTGGAAAGCGAGAAGAAGAAGCAACAGAAGCAGAGCGCAACATACTTTTAAAGAATGCCGACAACATACACACACACACACACATGTGTGTGTGTGTGTTGTTTGGTTTTGTTTAGCTTAATTTGTTCAACTTGCTTTGATGTCTCAAAGGAGCTGCTGGCCGAGGAGGAGGCCGAGGAGCTGAGGAGCTGAGGGGCGGAGGCTGAGCTTAGGGCACGCGTTTTTACTGCCTTGCGCCTTTTCTTGCGATAATCGGCCAGAGAGCCACTTGCCACATGCTACATGCTACATGCCACTTGCCACTTGCTGTGGCAGCTAGCTCAGCTCCAGCCAGCGCCCCTCAGCTCCTCAGCGTCTTCATCATATTCGACAACAATCTGCACAGAGGTGTGAAATGCTAAAGCATTTATCTTCAGTGCAACTTGTCGAGTGCTCCACACTTGGCACTTAGTGTGCATCGCCCCCTCTCTCTCTCTCTCTCTCTCTCTCTCTTTCTCTCTCTCTCTCTCTTTCTGTCTCTCTCTCTCTCTTTCTGTGGCCTGTGTCATCTCAGCTAAACTGTTGCCTAACTTGAGGCGCTTATCGACTGCCCTTGATCCATCTCGAAAGTTTTTAACTTATTTACTCAACGCCCCAAAAGGTCATTTCGAACACCTGCAACAAGTTTTATTCAGTCATCGAGTGCTGCCATCACTCAGGCGACAAATTTGTTTTCTTTCTTAAGTTTTATTGCTGTGGTTCAAGCTTCGATTCGGTTGGGTGTGAGATGAATGGTTGCTACAGCTCAATCACTAGATTGAAACTGATTGACCTAGAGAGCTGAGCTTCAGCTTAAATGAGAATTCTTAGCCTAGTCTCAGTTCCACTTGCAGCTGTGCAAAGTAGGTGGGACATAAATGTGACCGCCAAGGGATTGCATTGGCATTGATTCAGTCGGAGAAAGGATAAATGAGTTCGGAATAATATCAAATATATATATACAAGTTATATTACATGAGGCATGAGGCAGCTCAACCAATGACTATAAAATATTTTACAAATATCAAGTCTGTTGTTATGGGAATTGAATTGGACTCAGCTCTCTACATAATTCATCAGTTGCTCCTTCTCCTTCCTCTTCTTAAGCAGATCCTAGAGGTCGCTGCAGCTGGGAGCTAAGTAGACCCCTGATCAGCTCTTAGACGTACTCTAAACCAAGCCTGACTCCTGACTCTTACCTACTGGCCCAACTCTTTTCAGCTCTCTGAGCATTGGCAGCTAAGGCAACCGCATTTTTCAGTTAAGTTTAGATGGGAGTTACTTAAGTCCCACATATTCTGCTACAAGTGTGAGGCTAAAGGGAAAACTTAGGAGAAATCTTGAGAAAGATCAACAGCTAAGATGGGAGTTACTTGGAAATCTTGAGGGTATACTGAAGAGGTATCTAGGTCTATTCAAGAGCTCATGCCTAGCTGTCTAGCTAAGACTTCTCCTATATACTTTTCATATATAACTCCTAAGATTATATACCCAGATTACCCCTTCACTCAGCAACATCAACTAGTTAACTTTAGTATACTTTCATTCTATATAAAAGTTTCCCTACTCCCTACTCCCTACTCCCTACTCCCTACTCCCTACTCCCTATTCCTATTCCTATTTCTATTTCTATTCCTCTCCCCATTTCCTACATCTCAAATGGTATTCATAAATTCTCTCAAATCTTTGTACAGTTCAATATTCAGTCTCCATTCGAGAGTTATGTCTCTCTCGCCGTACGTGAGGGCTGTCGCCTCTGCCTAGGCCACGGAGTGTCGCTCGAGTGGAACTTTCTGGGAAGCAGCCGCATAGCTTGAGGACAATTAATGAGCCGATTGTCTGCGCAGTTCTATTGTTCGCGTCGCCGTTCATTGTGTCAATTGGAGGCACTTGTTGTCACGATCTTGCGGTCCCCCCGGTCTGCTGCCCCCCTAGGCGCCCCCTGCACGCCACTGGCTTGCCACACCCCCAAAATTGAAGTGTTGTGATCTGTCGTGCGCGTGTCAGCGACCCTCGTCTAGGTAGGCGCTCACTTACGTGTCGATGGTGTGAACGCGACTCGCGCGATAAGATCGCAGCCAGAGAGAGACAGAACTCGTAGAACTTACTCTGGCCACGACTTCCAAATACCCTGCATAAAAAGAGAGAGAGAGAGAGAGAGGAGGGGCGAGGAGTGGATATGGGCATACATTGAGTGTAGTTTCTAGTCATCGCTAGTGACTCAGTCAAGTCATTCTTGCGCACATTTATAATAATTACAGGGTATAACTTCCACAGTTCTTACAATTATAGGGTATATTCTTACAGGGTATAAGGGCTGGCTTTAATTACACAGATTTCCAGGGTATATATTCTAGTTATTATTCTTTTTACAGGGTATACATATTCCACGACAATTGCTTTTAGCTGCTTCATGGTAGCATAGATTGGTTATATCTGGATGATATCTGGTGCAAGGGTATATGTTGCCACATTTCTTTTATCCCCAATCTCACTCTGTCTCCCTCTCTCTCTTTTTCAATTTCTCTCTCTCTCTCTCTCTCTCTCTCTTTCTCTCTCTCTCTCTCTCTGTCTCTCTCTCTCTCTCTCTCTCTCTCTCTCTCTCTCTCTCTCTCTCTCTCTCTCTCTCTCTCTCTCTCTCTCTCTCTCTTCATCTCTCTCTCTCTCTCTCTCTCTCTCTTCATCTCTCTCTCTCTCTCTCTCTCTCTCTCTCCCTCTCTCTCTCTTCATCTCTCTCTCTCTCTCTCTCTCTCTCTCTCTCTATCTCTTTCTCTCTCTTCATCTCTCTGTCCCTCTCTCTCTCTCTCTCTCTTTCACTCTCTCTCACTCACTCTCTCTCCCTCCCCCTCCCTCACTCTCCTTCAAGCTTCGCCCTTGCTTCGCTCTTGCCTTTGCCTAGCCTTTGAGCATACCCTGCCATGACACACATTCCCACTTACAGGGTATCTGCTCTATCTGTCACTTTCCCTCCTCTCCGCTCTCTCAATTTATTTCATTTCATTCATAAAATTTCGACTGCCTGCTTAATATGCAGGATTTGTCGTCGTCGCCGTCGTCATCGTCAACGAGACAATTCTCAGCTTTCAGCGCTGTCCGCGATTCCTCGAAAGGCAACTCTGCTTCTGCTTCTGCTTCTTCTTTATCTGCTTCTTCTTCTTGTGCCTCTTGTAATTTGCTTCTCGTCTGTTTTGCAATTGGCAAGGCTGCTCGAAGTGTCACATGAAATTTTGTAATTTTCTTATCCACAAAAAATTCTTTTCTTATTTTATTTTATTTTATTTTTGGTGTTCGCTGACGCGCGGCGTTTAAATTGTCACACGCGCTGCTTGACTTGACTGGACTTGAGTTGACTTGAGCTGAGTTGAGTTGGGGCAGGCGACAACCCACTCTGCCAATTGGCAATTGCGCATTCTCCCAATTGGACATGCCAATTGGACAATTGGACATTGGCTCGTTTGGCCGTTTGTCAATTGTAAAAATTTGTCAGCCATTGGCAGCAGCTGTAATTTGGCTATTATGGAAATTGCCAGCCAGCCAGCCAGCCAGCCAGCCAGCAGCAACCTGGCAACAACAGCAACAACTGCAGCAGCAACAGCAGCAGCAATTTATGCTGCCACACACTTGGGGGCCAACTTATGGCGCATAAATTGCGAGTGGCCAGCGCCAACATTAATTATGTTTTCAATTGACTAAACTAAACTAGAGTCTAGCAGCGCAGAGTCAGCGGCTGCTGGGCGAGCAGCTACCCTGTAGAAAAGCATTTGCCCAAGTCTGAGCTAAGCAGTAGTTAAGAAGGGGCTACGCCTAACTATAGCCTAGGACTACAGGGCATCTGCTAGTCTTAAGCTTAAGTCTCACCTAACAAGCTCTTATCCTTTATTGTTACAGGGTATGCTGATTTAGACAATATGTGCAATAAAACTTTGCCCCACACACGCGCGCAGCTTTAAACAGCTGCTCTAACTTGCAACTGCAACGTCAACGTCGCTGCTGGCGTCGGCAGCGACTGCAGCGTCTGTTGCTGACCCGCCAACATTGTGTAAAGCCAAGATTTATGCGAGTTTGCCCCAAAAACTCTCGCTGTTCAGCAGCAGTGACGCCCCCGCCCACGCACTCCCCCCTCCACTCTCCCACTCCCCCTCTCTTTCCCTCTGTCTAACTGTATTTCCGCTGCGCTAACTGTACCTTCTGGGCATGTGTAGAACTTTCGGGCCTGGGCAGCTGCAATTTGCATAGAAAGTGTCGCCACAAATTTCGGATGCGACAAACGTAGACAAGGCCCAGGCTTAAACAGCTGCTGCTGAGTGGGTGTGGATGTGAATGGGTGTGTGTGTGTGTGGGTGTGTGAGTGTGTGTGTGGCTGGGCCAACCTTTTCTTAATTTGCTGTGAAACTATTGCTAACTAAGCGTGGCCAACTGGCAACTGGCAACTGGCTCCTCTGGCTATCAACTCGCTGGCTGGCCAAAGTTAAATAGCCCTAAAATTGTTCGACTTCCGGCTATGGCGACCGCCGCTGGCCGTTTGTCAGCGACGGTTTTGCATTAATTAAGCAGAGCAAACAACAGCAGCAGCAGCAGCAGCAGCGCCAGCAGAGGAAGCTGCTGTTTGCAACTTTGCAGACCGCAACAGAGCTGAAAGGCAGCAGAGGAGCGCCAGAGCTAGCCGGCAAGAGAAGTGAGTTGGCAAGCCCCACACACAGCCCTGAGCAGGCATCTCAACATCTCAAGTACATCGGGTCCGAGACGGCGCTCTGTGGCCAGATTAGAAACTGGCCAAGCTGCGGCAGCTAGCTGCTTGCCCAGGGCTGCTTATGGGATTAGCCAGTGCCTTCTTGGCTGGCTCCGTGCAGCCAATTTGCTAGTTCATTAATTATGCAAGCTTATGCTGGTTATGCAACCACGTGCATGCAACATGTATGCAGCATGCCCCGGCTAATGCCTCATTAGATACCTGTGCGGTTACCTGTTCACTTGTTCTTGGCTTATTGGCGAGCTCATCAGGAGTGCCTTCACTATCCTTATTATCCTTATTATCCTTACTATCTATTATCTATTATCTATTATCTATTATCTATTATCTATTATCTATTATCTATTATCTATTATCTATTATCTATTATCTATTATCTATTATCTATTATCTATTATCTATTATCTATTATCTATTATCTATTATCTATTATCTATTATCTATTATCTATTATCTATTATCTATTATCTATTATCTATTATCTATTATCTATTATCTATTATCTATTATCTATTATCTATTATCTATTATCTATTATCTATTATCTATTATCTATTATCTATTATCTATTATCTATTATCTATTATCTATTATCTATTATCTATTATCTATTATCTATTATCTATTATCTATTATCTATTATCTATTATCTATTATCTATTATCTATTATCTATTATCTATTATCTATTATCTATTATCTATTATCTATTATCTATTATCTATTATCTATTATCTATTATCTATTATCTATTATCTATTATCTATTATCTATTATCTATTATCTATTATCTATTATCTATTATCTATTATCTATTATCTATTATCTATTATCTATTATCTATTATCTATTATCTATTATCTATTATCTATTATCTATTATCTATTAATCTATTATCTATTATCTATTATCTATTATCTATTATCTATTATCTATTATCTATTATCTATTATCTATTATCTATTATCTATTATCTATTATCTATTATCTATTATCTATTATCTATTATCTATTATCTATTATCTATTATCTATTATCTATTATCTATTATCTATTATCTATTATCTATTATCTATTATCTATTATCTATTATCTATTATCTATTATCTATTATCTATTATCTATTATCTATTATCTATTATCTATTATCTATTATCTATTATCTATTATCTATTATCTATTATCTATTATCTATTATCTATTATCTATTATCTATTATCTATTATCTATTATCTATTATCTATTATCTATTATCTATTATCTATTATCTATTATCTATTATCTATTATCTATTATCTATTATCTATTATCTATTATCTATTATCTATTATCTATTATCTATTATCTATCACATATTATCGATGTGGCAACCCCATAGAAGTCTGACAGTGTGGCAGCCTACGCCGCAACTGTGGCCAATTACATAACCTCAAAATGGGCTGGGCTGCCGTGTCGCTGCCTGTCAAAAGGACAACAGGAGCAACGAGAACGGAATCCAAGGAGCAACTGCAAACTTAAACACTTAATCTTTTCATTTAATGTTAATTTGTTTGTTTTTATCGACATATTTTGCCGTGTGGGCGTTCGCTGAGGCCAGAGGCGTGGGCCGTGGGCGGGGGTGGGGGCGGTGCCTGTGCCTGTGCCAAATGGCAAATGCCGTTAAACGCGCGGCGCTTGTTACGACAACAAACTAATTTCACGTTATGACAAATTGCTGCCAATCAACATAATTCTGCGGCAAGCTAAGAAAGTGGCAGCTACGAGGAGGGGGAGGTGGGGGTAGGGGGTAGAAGTATGTGCAAGGGACATGAGTCAGGTGGCAGAGGAAGAAGGTAAACCTCAAAATCCATGGCATACAGCCGAGTTTCGCCTGAGCTTGTGTCTGATTAAAACTCTAAAAGGAGTGGGATCCATGGGATCCATGTGCGAATACCCTGTAATAACTAAAAGGACTGATTGACTGACTGAGCTAGGATAATGAGATCTACTCTGGTTGATGTGCTCTAATAGATAGGATATCCGACTTCTCAGATATGCATATCTGATGTCTCTATATTCCTGTTTACAGGGTATCTTCGAGTCGTTCACTTCGTAGTCACAGTCGCAATAGCACAGGGAATGTCTCGTGCTCTTTATTTGCATTTAGTTTTTGACAAATGTCATGCCTCGCTGGCGCTGCTCACTTTAACGCTCATTGCTATTGCCACGCCCACTCATCAGAGCGCGCGACGTTGCTGAAAGCGGCCATAACAAATTGTTAGGCTGTGACCTCGAAAACAGTTGGCAGTTGTCTTCGATACGATACGCCACCAGCACCACCAGCACCGCCAGCACCACCCATCGAATGGGTTGATTCAACTTCAAACTTGTCCTCTGCCCAGCTCCACCTGCCGAAGACCCATGTGTCATAAGTTCTTCTATCTGTTTTTTTTTTTCGTACTCCTTCTTTCTTTTGGCCAAGTTTGTGGCTCGTTTCGGCTTTCATGTGATAATTGCGGCGCATGAATTACAATTAATTCGTGACGATTCGTGCAAGAGCCTTGCGCCCAGGTAGACGCAGGCAGACAAATGCCACGGCTGCACCGACAGTGGCAGCCAGAAGTAAGCCAACGTCGTCCGCGTGTCGTTAGCAGCGCCTGTTTATTATTCCGCTAATTCTCTCTGCCAAAGCCAGACCCCCACCCCCACCCCCATCCCCACCCAGGCTGGCGAGCGGCAGGCAGGCAGGCAACTCTTTTTGGTTATTGCGACATGCAAAGCGGCGGTGACATCGCCGAAAACTCAACTCGACTCACAGCACAACTCAACTCAGCCCCCAAGCGTTAGCCGTAGCCCCAGCCGGAGCCCCGCCCGGAGCCCCAGCTGAACCCGTAAACGAAACACGCACACTTCGACTCGGCTCCTCGAATCCGCGACAACTGAATTTTAATGGAGCTGCACTGATGGCATGGGAGCCAAAGGATATTCATGCTAGACGGCCGTCCTGCGCCAAAGGACACCGAGAGGACGAGCCCACTGATCACCGCGAAACTCAATTCGAAAATTTCTATCTGCTAATTTGCGATGCGGACTTCAATGGGAGCAAATGAAATTAAAATTCAATTTGATGTTGATTTCATTAGGAATTCAGAGAGGCAGAGGAAGAGGGAGGGAGAGAGGTTGGGAGGGAGATAGGTAGGGAGAGAGCAGTAGAGAAAAGCAAAATGAGATTGAGTAAAGGAGAAAAGAGGGAAAGCAGTAGAAAACTAATGTGTGTGAGAGAGACAGAGATATAGAGAGAGCGAGAGAGACTGAGACAGAGATGGGGTAAAGGGAAGACTAAAGAAAGAGAAAGATAAGGTAGAGCGGGGAGGAAAGATAAGCGAAGAGAGGAGAATGAAAAGACGAGAGCCGAAAGGAGAGGGAAGAGGAGAAGAAGAGGGAAGAAGGAAGATTGAAGAATGAAGATAGAAGAGAGAAGGATAGAAGGAGAAGATAGAAGAGAAGATAGAAGAGAGGTAAGATAATAGTGAACAGAGCAGAGAGACGAGCCAGAGAAAAGAGGCTGTCGGCGAGAGTAGGAAAGACAGAAGAGAGAGGAGATGCGAGTCGAAGAGTAAGAGAAAGAGAAGGGTGAGATCTTCGGCCAGCTTACCTTTAGCTTATCTGAAAACTCTGATATCAGTTTAACTCGAATTTATGCCTAGGCTCGAGTCAGAGTCTTAGTTGAGCTGAGCAAAAGCGCAATGTAACGAGAGACTGGGCACAGCAGGTGCTCCACTACCCACGGCTCACAGCCCCAATTGCCGCAGCCACAGCCACAGCCACCTCCACTGCCATCGCGCTGAGTTCGGGCTGTGTTCTTTGTGGGTGACAAAATGCGTAAGTAATTGCTGTAAACGAAGCAACTCATCTAAATGTTCCTCCGCAATCAGCTGCCTTTGTCCTGCCTGCGACATGGCTTTAACTTCATTATCCGACGCCAAAGTCACTCGGCAGAGAAAGCTGCCCGAACTGGGAGTCCTGTGGTCCTTGCCAGCTTCTTCCTCGTATTTTTTTTTTTTTGCGATGTTATCCGCTGACAGCAACCGCAAATGCCAAACGCTCTCCCGCTCCCTCTCTCTCTCTCTCTCTCTCTCTTTCTGTGTATGGGAAATAAAGTTGAACACCAACTGTGTGGGGTAGCTGTGATAATTTGGGTGCTGTGGTGACGGCAGTCACCACGGGAAATGTAATAATACATCCGAAAATCAGTTGTTATTATTGTTAAGCGTAAACGATCCATCCATACAGCCAGCCAGCCAGCCAGCTAGACCCTGCACCCATCCAGGCATCCGCACTTTGCCGGCATAATCATTGTAATCATAAGCCAGTCGGCGAGAGGGTTGCTAATGCCCTACCCCTACCCTCAGTCCGACTTGAGTACATATTTTTACGCTGACTCAATAGAAATGTTTTGTGCAATTGCGGCTCATAAAATCACAGCGGGTTAGCGTCTGGCGAGATCCGAGAAACCCAAACCCGAACCGAAAGCGAAACCAAAAACATAACTCAAACTGCAACTGAGCGGCGAGCTTTAATCGCTAAGGGAGACGACAAGCCATGTGAGACATCGCAAGTGGAGAAGATGTTTGTCTTCAATGCCAATTGAGGGCAAAAGGATCATTGCCTAGGAGTAGTTAGAGCAGAGAGTGAATACTCCTCAGAGTCATACGCCCAAGCAATGCTGCCTTCTGGCCCGATCTATAGCTGAATCAAGGCTAGCAGCTCTGATCGACTTCACATGCCAACTTTATTCAACTTTGAAAGTGAGTTTTCCTAGGGTCAAGGAAAATGCTCTATGCAGGGGAAAGTTTTCATAGAACAGGACCTTAGGAGACATATTCAATGTGTAACTATTTCGCTGGCAAGGGATCAATTACTCATGGCTTGAGTGCTGTACCTCTCCCTCTCTCTCTCTCTCTTCCCCTCTCCCTCTCTCTCTCTGCCCTGTCTCTTGCTTGTAGCTTATAGCAAATGCTGATGACGCACGTATATCAAATGCCTGGCTAAAATTCGTAGATGCCACTGCCCAGCCAGTCAGCCAGCTACCCCTGCCCGAGGACCTGTCCCTACCCCGACCACTGTGTACACCAGCTCCGTGCGGCGCTCTGTTAGTTAAGGGGCACGTAATCCATTTGTTGTTTGCATGTTCATCTCGGGGTTTAGCCAGAGCCCGAGACTTTGGTTTTGGGGCACGTTATGTGTGCATTGGACACAACTCAATTGGCTGAATTGTGTGCTGTCTATATATGTGTGTGTGTGTGTCGTTGCTCTCTGTTAATGATGAAAGGCCACGGAACGAGTTAGCTGCCAGAATGGCCAAAATTCAGTGCTCTGCTGTTTTGGGTGTGCAAGCGACGCACATTGCAGGCGACTTTGCAACATGATGTGACGACTGAGGACGCTTCTCACTCACTCACTCACTCACTCTCCCTCCCCCTCCACCTCCCACTCGCTCTCTGTGTGTGTGTGTGTGTGTGTGCCTGGACACATTTCCGCTGCAGTTGCTTTGCCTCCACCGAGGATGAGACAGTCGAGAGGACGACTTGCAATTTGAGCGCTCGCATGGCATATTAATGGACTTCTGCTGACTGACCAACTGACTGGCACCGGACACCAGCGACGTCAACATGCGGGCGGACTGTGGGCCTGTGGGCCTGGGGGCACCTGGCAGGGGCAGCTGGCTGTCCTCGACCATCATATCATTGGCATGCGTGTGTGCACCATACGACGACAAATGGCTCCCAGCTCCCAGCTCCCAGCTCCGAGCGTCAACTTCAGCTAGAGCTCCAGCCATGTCTCGGACTCGCTTGTTGTTGCAGTTGCCGCCATTTAGTTCATTAGAGCAAAAATGTTGTGATGCTCCACGTAAACAAGACTCTCTCTCTCTCTCTCTCTCTCTCTCTCTCTCTTCCTCTCTCTCTCTCTCTCTCGCTCTCTCTCTCTGTTTCGGTCTCTCTCTCTCTCTCCCACAGACTCTTTGGGGTTGGCACTGCTGTCACTTAAATGCGCGTCCAGCTGCCCAACTACTCAGCTACGCATTTACGTGATTAATCAGCTGCCCACGTGTGTGTGTGTGTGCGAGTGTGTGTGTGTGTGTGTGTAGAGCATATGCCCCTAAGTCATGCAAAGCGCTTGAAACGTTTTAATTGCCCAACAACTTGCCCGAATTGGTAGTGCAAAATGCACTCCAAGCCATGAGCAAATGCCTCATGCCCACATGGAGCAGTCGCATGCCAACTATGCTTAACTGAAGTCTAGAGAGTAGAGAGAGAGAGAGAGATGTAGAGTATATAGAGCTATATAGAGATATATAGAGATATAGAAAGATATATAGAGATACATAGAGTATAGAGACCATAGACAGTATAGAAAGATATATAGAGTACACAAAGTATAGAGAGTGTATAGAGTATAGAGCCTCTAAAGAGAATAGAGACTATAGAGAGTATACTGAGTGTAGTAGTATAGTAGAGTTGTGGTACATGGAGAGTATACATAATTGATAGAGTATTTAGAGTATAGAGAATATAGAGAGTGTAGAGTTCATAGAAATATATAGAGATATATAGAGTACAGACAGTTCACAGAGTGTACAGAGTATAGAGAGTTTATAGAGTATATAAAGTATAGAGAGTATATTTTATAAAGAGACTATACAGAGATATATAGAGTATAGACAGTCTAAAGGGTATATAAAGTATAAAGAGTCTATAGACTCTAGAGTATATAAAGTAGAGAAAGAAATATATAGAGTATCTAAAGTATGTAGAGTATAGAGCATCTAGAGGCTAGTGAGAGATATATATAGATTATATAAGGTATATGGAGTAAAAAGTTTATAGATAGTATAGTGAGCCTAGAGAGTTCACAGAGCAAAGAGAGTTTACAGAGTATAGACTATAGAGAGTATATGGACTCTATAGCACAGAGAGTGTAGAGAGCATAGCGAGTTTATAGAGCAGAGAGTATAGAGAGAGAGAGAGAGACAGAGAGTCTATAGAGCATACATAGAGAGCCTTAATGTATTCAACTCTCTTACTTTACGCTCTTTCCTCAAGATCTTTGAATCTGACCAAAGCTGCCTCTCGGCAAGTGCTTGGCCAAGCGCTTGCCTTGGCATGCGCTGGGCTGAGGTTGGCTTTCGCAGAGTCTTCGATTATATTGAGTGTTCACGCGAGAGATCGACACTTGGCTGGGCCCGTCGCTATAGCTGTCGCATTGTTCTGCAGGCCGGGCAGATATTTAGTCCGTCCGTCCGCGGGACTTATCAAGCTGACACCCAACAACTGCAAGAAATTCCAAACAATTTCAATTCCAATTTCAATTTCAATGGCTGCAGAAGCTGCAGCTCTCTCTCTCTCTCTCTCTGTCTCTCTCTGTCTCTCTCTGCAGCTGGGCTATTGAAATTAAAACGCCTAAAAAGCAGCAAGGGCTCGACATTGTGGGCATTGTGTTCAAGTCTGTTTCGTGCTAAAAATTATAGCCAGGCCAACTGACATAACCGCAATCGCATGTCGCCGGTCGCCAGTCGAAGTCGCAATTCGCAGCGTGTGAAAGAGCCGTCAGGTGCGGCGGTCAACGGTCAAGCACTGAGCGCTCTGCCCGCTCTCTCTCTCTCTCTCTCTCTCTCTCTCGCTCTGTCTCTCCACTGAGCCAGCGAAGCATTTAACCAAACTAATTTTCCCATTAGGCTCAACACTTTGTGCCCGTTTGCGGGGCGCATAAAACAACACGTCGATCGAATACCGCAAAAAAAAAAAAAAAAGAAAATAAATGAAAAGAACTAAAGAGTAGTGAAGAAATAATACTGCTGTCGATCGAGCCGATCAAGCGCAACATTTGCCTAGACCCTGCCCGTTTACCTGACCAGCCATCCCTCTCGCCTTGCACCCCTCACCCCCCCCAGCCACTCTGTCAGTGCTGTTGCCGGCTAATTGATCGGTTCCAAATGGTCGATCGCACGTAACGGCCGCATATGCGATCGCTGCGCGCGAAATATAGACGAAATACGACATTCGGCTATGCGATCGTATCACGCGATAAGCCAGCCACTGACTCTGACTCGATCACACTGCCCGCCAGTTAAGTTGCCCCTGCCTCTGCCTCGGCCTTCCCTCATCTGTCAATAAAAAGGGCACTCGAAAAAGGTAGCCAGACCCCAGGCAGCTCATTGAGGCGTCTCGCCCGCTCGCTCGCCCGCTCGCTCAATTCGATCAGACTTTGTGCTTTTGCTAATTTTCTAAGCAGATACCATCGCAGCCCTGCAATAGATCACTGATCGCCGATCTTCACTGCTGGCTGGCTGCCCTGCTCAGCTCAATCTCTTTATATGATTGTCTGCTCCTCAACAGCTTGGCCCCTGTTAAGAGTTGGGCTCTTAAGCACACTCTCAGCTGTAGCTCAGGCAATCTTAGGCATAGTTAAAGCAGATCTTAAGAAAGTTCAAGCTTGATCTGAGAGCTTCAGCTGATCTGCTATGTTTAGGGATGGTAAAACAAATGCATTAATCGATTAATAGTATCGATTATTAATCGCAATTAAGCGAATATACATTAAAATAATCGATAAAAACTAAAAAACATTATAAAGAGTATATAGATAATAAATATTTAGTAAGTCAAACGATCGATTCAAGTTTTGTGATTACTAATCACATTTAATCGAATAAAACTTAAAATAATCGATTAATTTCTTTTAATATTGAATTGAGGAACAGAGTAGTTCGGGCAGGTTATTCGTTAATCGATAATTATGTATCGAATGATTAATCGTGCCATCTGTAGTTGTGGCTGAGCTTACAGCCTTACAGATGACAGCCTGACTTCATTAGAAAATTGCCTGGCGAGTATTGAAAACGCATTAGGCTGATGGGTTAATGTCGCCGAGCGATGAGCGTTGACATCTATCCCTCGAGCAGCAGCCCTCGACAGGACACTGGTTGACGGCTCTATCGTCAGGCGCAACAGCCGCCAACCCTCCGCTGAGCATCTTTGCCTGGCTGCCAAATCGTTGTAATTTACGAAATTGACACTCTAAAGATGGACAAGGCGCGGCGCCACCCCAGCAATTAGGCAGCGAGCCCATATGGAGCTGGCTTCGCAATTTGTCACACGACAACGATAAAAAGTGCCAATTGCAGTTGAGGCTGCACTCGGCCGAGGGTCAGCGCGAGGGGTCGCCGCGGGGTCACAGCGGGGTCAGCTGCGACTCTCTGCAAATTAAATAAACTCTAATGCCTTTAATTTGTTTGAGTCCACTCAACTGTGCAGTCTCTCTCTCTCTCTCTCTCTCTCTCTCTCTCTCTCTCTCCCACTCTCTCTCTTTCTCTCCACGATTACCAATTCCAATCCCAATCTTCAGAGCATTCTGAGTCAGTCGCATGTCGTCGCTGACGCTGGCCATAAATTTCGTATTAAATTGAGTGTTAAATGTTGGACGCTGGACTACACCCGCACCCGCACCCGCACCCGCACCCCCCTCTGCCTACCCACTGCCACCCACCTCCTCCTGCTGCTGCTGCCGGAACCCTCGGGGCGAACAAATGCGTCGAATGTGCAACCGTGCGCATAGTTTTCTTGCGACTCGCTAGCCCCTCTGCCCCTGGTCATCTACCCCTCCTCTACCTCCTGCTGCCCATCTCCTGCCCCTCTGCCTCAATTCGTCAGTTGTAGCCAATTTATTATGCCCAATTCTTAGCCTCGGCTCGTTTTCTTTATGGCTCTTTGTGGCACAGTTCGAGCTGAGCTCAAAATCAATAAGTTGCAAGTATTCGGCGACATCTCTCTTAATTTTCTCAGCTACTCTCTCTCTCTCTCTCTCTGTTTCTCTCTCTCTGCTTGGCCATTATCTTTCGCAATCTAATTGAATTACGTGTTAAAGCAGTTGCTCCATTAATAACTTGTTAGCGCAGCGCAGCTCATGCGAGCTATAATATTTGTGAAGTTGCGAATAAAGCGAAAATCTGAATAATTACTAAAGTGGAGTAGGGTATGACTGACTATGCAATGCCCTGCAGGAGGGAACAAAGCAAGTGGGAGAGAGAAAAAGCGGAAGAGAAGCGACATGAGAGAGAGAGAGAGAGAGATAGAGAGATATGCTAAGAGATAAGATACCCTGGATCAAGTGGAATAGGGTATGACTGACTATGCAATGCCCGGTCGAGGGGAGCCACGAGGGAGAGAAGAAAAAGGGGAGGGAGCGAGAGAGTGATAAGACAAGATCAAGAATATATAGAGAGGGGAGTAGGGTATGACTGACTATGCAATGCCCTGTCGGAGTGAAGGAAGGAGCGAGGCAGAAGGAAAAGAAGAGAGATTATCAAGATTCTATATAGAGTGGCATAGGGTAGGACTGACTATGCAATTCCCTATCGAGGGGCGCAATGACAAGGAGAAGGAATAGAAGAGAGAGCGAGAGAGTGATGAGATGCTTTATAGGCCCTGCCACGACTTCTACTGCCTGTTGCATACACTAGCACAAGCTCATCATGCCCTGCATAGGCTCTGAGGCATGCTCTACCATCTGCCTCTCCCCCACTGATCCCTGGTCAGGCCACTGGCAATTGGCGAGCATTTGCATATTTCTATACTTGAGGTAATTATTGTCTAGAATGCACGCAGAGATACTTATGCTCGGCATGCCATATGAGAGCGTTTATAAACCTGAACAGCTACCGGCCAGCAGTGGTCAAGTGGCCAACGGGCCAGCAGTGGCCAGGTAAGTGGCCAGGCGAGAGACCAACTCAATTGCCGGAGCTGGTTCGGCTGCTCATTTCAGCGGCAATTGGCGATTGCTGACGACACCCAATAAACACCATCCAATTACATGTTGTGCGAAATGTGTATCTCCCCTCTTTCCCTCTCTCAGAGTCCCTCTCTCTCGCTCTCTCTGCCTCCGTCTGTGTGGGTAGCTGGGTGTAGTTTGGCCAGGTTAACAACAGATGACAACAATCAGCGAATGGTTAACGCTGACGAAATACCACAGACAATGGCAGCTCCTTCTGCCAATTTCCCACAAAAGTATTTGAATGTCGTGTAAAGTGTTAAATTGTTTTAAATTTTTGCTCCTGCCTCTGGTGTTGGGGTCAATGCAGTCACATAAATCCCAGCGACGCGGCGGTAATTTGAATAAAATATGCACAGACGACACAGCCGAACGATACGGGCTGAGCACCACACCGGCAAGAGGTTACCCACCAACAGCAGCTACCTAAGAGCAAGAGTCAACAGCCAGCGACTGGCTACCGACTATCGACTATCGACTGCCAGCGACTGGCGACTGCCCGTCCGAGTGGAGGCTGCATCAAAAGCAGCCGCCGTTTGGGTGTCGATTGGAATTTTAAACGGAGCAGCTCAGATAAAGCTCTCCACCTGCGCCGATCTCCTTCGGCTGCAGCTGCCTGCTGAATCTCAGCCAGCTTCAATTTGGCAGATTGACTCTTTGTTGTTGTCGTTTTCCTTTGTGTACAATGCGAAGGCAGCAGAAGGAGGCTTCAGCTGGATATAGCCAAAGGTGAAGGCAGCAGAAGGAGCTATAGCTGGATATAGCCAAAGGTGATTCTTAAATAATGCTAAACTTGATTAAACTTGATATATATCTATAACTATAATATATATTATATACGCATATAAGGATTCTTTAATAATCGATATTTATCGATTTTCATATAAGTATCTTTTTATATATATATTTCATATCGATTATAGGTTTACTTCTCTACTTTTAGCCTGTAGCAACTGCTGTCTGCCTGCTGAATAACTACTAGCTGTGCCTTTCTTAATCGATATTTATCGATAGTAGAATAACTAACGGCCCAACAGGTTTGCGAACTATATGGACTACGATAACTGCCTTCAGCAATGCTCTCAATTTGTTGCATCAACTAAGACCTCTGCAGTATACATATAAATTATCGATAAATATCGATCGACAATATATGCTGCTTATATAAATTCCAATGGTATGCATATTTATATTACTTTCCCAACATTCGACCGAGTCTCTTCCAGATTCCCAAAGTTGGTCTTCCAAGCTCTCATGCTCCAATCGATATGTATCGATAGGCAATATGTGGCATATATGCAAGTTAGCCAGAACTTGACCGAGTCTTCTAGATTCTCAAAGCTAGTCCAAGTGAATATCCGCCAAGTCCATATACATTAATCGATATATATGTATATGTATATGTATATCGATAACAAAGCGTAGCAATTGCTTGTAAATATGAACATTTATCGTCGCTTACCCCCGCCATGGAGCAAGCGACGACAATTTACCACCTTCTGCGGACCGGCTGACGTCGAGCTCCGTTAGCCGGATTCGAGGCCAAGTGGCCGTGCCGTAGGCGATTGACACGTAAATCGCTATGCAGAAAATGAAACAAAACGAAACAAAACAAAAATGATGAAGGCAAATCAATCAAAGTGGCGACAGAAGGCGCTGCACGACTGGACGACGACTGGCCGGGACAGGTGCTGGGGATGCAGAGGAGGGAGGGACGAAAGAGGAGGGGGGGAGCTTGCTGCTCTCGGTTGCCATTTATTGTGGCAGCCGCAAAACGTCAACTGGCTTTGCATATGGAAATTGGATAATGGCCAGCGAGCGACCCGCTGCTAACCCGGCCAACAGCGGGCGGCCGGCAATTTGCCATGAAATGGATGCCAATCGATGTGGACTGCGAAAACGAATGCGAATGACAATCAAAGCGGAGCCTAAACAAAGCTCACAGAGCAGTTGCTCAGCATTTCATAAGCTGCCGGAACGGAGCCGGGCTGAGCCGTAATAGTTGCTGTTCGCCGTTATTGTTGCAGTCGGTTTTGGCTGCCACACACAATGCCACACCAAAACACTCGCATTATTTCCAAAAATGCCAACAAGGGACGGGGGATGGGTACGGGGTAGGGGGTAGGGGGTAGGGGCTAGATCATAGCTCATTTGCGGCTAGCCAGCTAAATTGGCCGCTAACTGATTTTCACATTTGCGTGCCACACAAAAGCCGAAGCGCAGGGCCAGCGGCCGCACCTACGCAGCTCGTTACAGCTGAATGGAAGGGCAGAGGCAGGGGCAGAGACACCGACAGGGGCGTGGCAGAGGCGAGGGGAGGCCACATTGAAATTGGCTATTGCAATGCGTAAGGGATCGGGGCGGAGGGCGCAAAGGGTTCTCTTTTCGAATTGGAAACGAGTCTGCGAGTTGGTTTTTTTTTTCTCTTTTTTTATTTTGGTAACTGAACTTCCGGGCAAATTCAACGGCAGCAACAGCAGCGGCAGCGGCAGCGGCAGCCGCAACAAATGCAATTTAATCGAGCATGACTTTTGGTTAAACTTGTAAAGCAACGCCTACGCGGCTGGAGCAGGGGCTGGCTGCCTACGCGGAGGTGGGGCTGGGTGGGACGTAGATCGTGGTACATATATCGATGTATATACATATACGTATTGCCGGATGTAGGGAATTTTAATTTGTCGCGTCGAACGCCGAGAGAGACTGACAGAGAGAGAGAGAGAGAGGGAGAGAGAGTGTGTGGTGTGGAGTCTTTGCTTAGTGGCGGGGGTAACCCTTTGACGCCGTCAGCTCTGGCGTCATCGCATTCATTCAAGCGTCACACACACACACACACACACACACACATGCGCCACATGATGCCCACATGCCACGCCCACTGTGCCACGCCGCACCTAACCGCCCGCTGCTGTCGTTCTCAATACATTTGTTACCTTCGTTTCGCTTGCTTTTGTTTTTTTTTTGGCTTTTTTTTGGCAGTTTTAAATCGTTGGGTGGTTTTTATTAGCCCGCTTTTCTCGCTCTCTCTCTGTCGCTCTCTCTCTCTCTGGCTCTCTCTGTGTTTGGCTGCCTGTCCGTTTTACGTTATTTATGTTCGCGCATTTGCATTTTGATGGTTAGCTCCTGCCTCTGCTCCTGCTGCTGCCTCTGCCTCTGCCTCTGCCTCTGCCTTAACCCTTTCACACACGCACGCAGCCACGCAGGTGTGTGTCTGTGTGTGTGTGCGTGTGTGTTTTTATGACCATTTGTAACCAAAAAATTGAAAACAAATTTCCACATATTGATGGTCGCACTTGACGGGGGGTAAACCTTGCCTCTGTCTGTGTCTGTGTGTCTGTGTGTGTGTTGTGGGGGGGAGGGGGGAGTTCTGCCTTTTTCGGTTGCGCATGAGAGGATAATCGTAAAAAGGGAAATTGCGCTTATAAAATGATCAAAAGCGCGCACGTAACGACAGCTTATATGTGCGAGTGTGTGTTAAGTTCGTGTTGTTGTTGGTTAGGTTGATTAGGCCGCTAGGTGCTGACAGACGCAGCTTTTTGAGTCGCATTTTGGGCCGTTTTATTTGCGGATTTTATGGCCACAGCAGCAGAAGCTGTTTGTGGCCGTCTGGCTGGCTCACACACACACACACACGCACACACCTGTCGCCTGGGCGCTGTTCCAACTCATTAGCATTGACATCGAATCGTAGCGCAGCCCATAAAATGTTTTGTTTGCTCTGTTCGCAGATGCAGCGAGAGACAGAGACAGAGAGAGGGAGAGAGGGAGAGAGAGAGGGAGAGAGTCAGCAGCAGCTGGGCAAGAGAGCGAAGGCCAATTGCAAGCTCAAACTCAAGAAGTGAACTTTTATTGGATTCATTTGCTTTTCAGTGAGTTTCAATACCAACTGCTCAGAGGAAGCGCGGCAGCTCCTCATGATTGACAGCTGCTTAGGCGAAGCAGTCGACTCCCAGGGCAAGTCGAGCTTAAGCCTCAGCATTCTATGGCTGTGAAAGTATTTGAATATGGGCAGGCAAAAGCTATAGTATTTGGCAGAGCAATGCAATTGGAAGCTGTTCATATGAACTAGTTCTAAAACTAGATGGGTGGAGCAGTTCATCTAAGTAGTTCATTTGAATAGAATGTTTCTGAGTAGTTTAACAGAATAAGTCTTTTGAAAACCTTGTTAAAGTAGTTCATCTGAGTCGTACTTTCGATTTATACTTCTAAATAGTTCTTCGCAGTTCATCCGACTAGTTCACCTGACTAGTTCACCTTTGTTCCAGCGAGCAGTTCTTCCCTTTAGCTTCAACTCTTCAACTCATAAACGTTTTCCAGCAATGTTTAAGCTTTAAGGTAAACCAGCCTCAAATCATAATAAAAACAGGACAAAAATCGCTGAACACTTAGCCAGGCTAACTGAATTATGGGCAAAGTTGATTGAATATTGATAAATAGGGAGAAGCAGCAGCAGAACAGGCGAACTCATGAGGTATATTCAATATACATATTCCAGAACTGAATCGAGATGCGAGTCAAGCTAGCTCCTAGCCTATCTATCTATCTCTCTATCTATCTATCTATCTATCTATCTATCTATCTATCTATCTCTCTATCTATCTATCTATCTATCTATCTATCTATCTATCTATCTATCTATCTATCTATCTATCTATCTATCTCTCTCTCTATCTATCTATCTATCCATCTATCTATCTATCTATCTCTCTCTCTATCTATCTATCTATCTATCTATCTATCTATCTATCTATCTATCTATCTATCTATCTATCTATCTATCTATCTCTCTATCTATCTATCTATCTATCTATCTATCTATCTATCTATCTATCTATCTATCTATCTATCTATCTATCTATCTATCTATCTATCTATCTATCTATCTATCTATCTATCTATCTATCTATCTATCTATCTATCCATCTATCTATCTATCTATCTATCTATCTAGAGAGAGAGACAGCTCGCTCTTATTAGGGTATCTGCTGGTCGAGCATGCCCGGCCACGCCATTACGTAACGCACACAGACACCCAGCCACACGCTGCATATGAAATCCGGCTGGGCACATCAAACACACATTTAAGCCCTGATAATTTTATAGTGCCTGTCAACGTTTTGGCTCTTTGTTGTTCACAAATCAAATCAAAGTCAGGTGCGAGAGTGTGGGGCAGGTGGCTGATTGGGCGGGCGTTTGGTTGGGTGTTAAGGGCAACCACGTCCTCGTCCTCGCCTCGTCCTCGTTGACAAGTTGAGCATTTTAATTGCTGCCGTGCGGCCGCTTAAGTTAAATGTCAACAATGCCAGCAACAACAGTTGCACTAGCAACAACAAATTTTTGCGGCTGCAACCCTTTCGAGCGGGTGGAGTGGGTGGCTGGGTGGCTGGGTGGTTGCACGCAACGCGAGTCAACTGGCAGTGCGTATCCACAGAATGCGCTAATAAAATATGCATAACAAACTTGAGTCAAACGAGGTTCAACTCCAACAACAAACAATCCACCACCCTACCAGCCCCCCCAAACCCCCCTGGCAACCCCTAAGCCTAGGCTAGTCCTTTGTGCCGTTGCTGTCGCACGCAATGCGCTACGCACCATTGTGAAAAGGGTTAAAAATCGAAAGTATGAAAACAATTTCGTGGCCGTTGTTGCTCTTGCTGTTAAATTGTCGCTCGTTCTCGCTGGCGCTGTGACTGTGACTTCTCTAACCCGTAAAACTATTATTATGATCATTATTGTTGGGCTGCCTACCCAGCCCCTGACCCACTCCCAGTCACAGTCCCGACCCCAGCCGTGTCGCAACTTTCAGCACGCACTTTGTGGCGCTGTCGCCCTGTCGCCCTGCCGGGCTGTCGCCCTGCCGGGCTGTCGGGCTGTCTCATAAATGTTTTGGCAATAAAACGCAACTTATGATAATGCACATTGACAGCGGCAGCGACTTGTCACAGCCGAATGACATGCAGAAAATTTCAATTGATGACGAGAGCTGCGACAATAATGGGCGATTTGTTGTTGACTCCGCTGAAAGGTTATGCGTACGCACATTCAATTTGCGGTGCCCTAATGGAGCCCTTTGTACTACGAGCCGCGCCACATGTGCATGACGAGCAGCCAATGGGAGATGGGCTTAAGCTAATGCGAAGCTGCTCGCTGCATTTACTCGAGACGAGTAGCTAAATGTCTTAAGGAAGAAGAGCACCAGCTCGTTATTGATGATGTTTACTCTACTCGTTGCTTTTACTCGTTACACTTTAACGTATGTGAACACGACGAGTAGCTGCTTGTCTCGTTGAGAAATCAAATTATATACCCACTAGTTGCCAGTGCTGTGACTCACTGACTCCCTACTCGTTATGTCTTCTCTCAGACGATTATAGCGAGTAGCTCTCTCGCTACTTAAGTATGTTAGGACTCGCTCTTTCTACTCGTTATGAATGCTCTGAACTGAATGTTGTACTGTCTAGTCTATTACTAGTCCAACTCTATGTCTACTCGTTACTTTTTACTCGTTAGTTGACAGATGCCCAACGAGTCGCTTATCTGTCTTCATTTGAGGCTCTGCTGCACCCAGCAGTCTTCAGAGCTCACAAGCCTGCTTTACTAGTTCTCTGGCGTCTGCTACTCGTTACATTTTACTCGCTAGTTCGTAAATACTCAAATATGCCATGCAACTTACCCCCTTTCCACTTGGTAAACAATCACATTAATCATGCTGCAAATTGCCAGCTCGGGCAGGCCTGGGCTGGGGTCGGGGCAAGTGTTGTCAACATCGCCATAACCCTTCAGCGAGCATCGGCAGTTGGCGTTGGTGACATTGGTGACGGCGGCAGCGACAGCGGCGGCAATTAATAATACGTAATTTATGCTGAGCATTTGACTTTTTGGGCCAAAACACTCAAACTTATTGACAGTTTTTCCGCGGCCTGTGCGTGGGCTCAAGAAACCGAGCGAACCAAATAAATAAAACTAAAAGGGTAACGGGCAATGGGTAACGGGTTACATACTACGAGAGTCACGGGCTAGGGCTGGGGAGGGGTCGCCTTTTATTGCTGCACTTCAAACTCCAGCAACTCCTATTGAAGCGTTACAATTTACAACCTCATGCCCAGCCAGTCATGTGGAACCAGCTATTTGTACAGCTCTCTGGCTCTGGCTCTGGCTCTGGGTCTGGCTCTGGGTCTTGCTCTGGGTCTGGGCCGGGGTCTAGCCTGCTGTATGCGGGCTCAGCACTTTCAATTACCCAAAATTAGCTCTATCGATGATGGTAATCTAGTCTAGTCGGACTGGGCTAATCCGCAGCGGCCGCAACAGTTAGTTCGGCTGGCATTCGTGCCAAATTCTATTAACGGTTAGTCGCGGCCTTAACGCTTGGCTTAGCCGCCGGCCTAAGGGTTAGCTGGCAGGCGCTTAATCCACATCCACCTTTGCCCACCTGCAGATTGCTAACTGAATTATTATTAAATTAAATGTTACACCTCTCGCTTATCCGGCCAGGATATCCATCCACTCGAGTGCCAATTGATTACGGCTAAATAAAAAGAAAGCAAAGACTTTCCCAAGGAATCAAGCCAAGAGGCTAAGCATTGCTGGGACATGCTGAGCTGTAGAGTTAATACACTTGCATCTGATGTATCTACAGCTGACAATGTATCTGCAACTGCATTGCATCCTCATTCTGCTTATTTACCTCTGTAGTCTCTGCAGTCCTCCTCAAGCATCTCAATTAGTTAGGTATATATTTGCATCTATGTATCTAAAAGCAAATGTATCTGCATTGCAACAACCTCGTAGTAAATGTATCTACAACTGCAGTCTCACTTGTATCTTTATGACAAGCAGTCCAGGCAGCTGCTTCTGCTGCGATATTTCCATCTGTTTCTCGCTAAGTGAATGTATCTGCATGGGCATTCATAGATAAAGCCTTGTATATGTAGTTGTTATAGTTATGATGATATCTGAAATTCATACTTTACCTCTAGCTGTAAATGCATTTGCCATCTCTACATCTAACATATTGATCCGAAATCTGTCTATCTGTCTAACAGCCAGCAAATGTATCTGCATCGTATGTATCTCTCTCAGTGACTGTATCTTCAACTGCACCAACACTTAGATCTTAATGTCTACCAGCACATATATCTGGATCTGCAGCTATAGCTGCTTCAGATCTATATATATCTATCACATTTCTATCTTTATCTTGCTTAGCAAGAGTATCTGCAATGCATCTCTGACTCAGTGTATCTACAGCTGCTGTCACATTAGTAGCTTTTCACTTATCAGCAATTGTATCTGCACTAGAATAGCCAATGTATCTGCAGTTAGTTGTCAGTGTATCTGCAAGGTATATCAACAATTGTATCTGTAGCTGCACCTGAACAGGCAATGTATCTACATCAAGGCATCTCTCACTCAATGTATCTATAGCTATTATTGATTTTCGTTTCTCTATGCTGATCAGCAATTGTAGCTCCATGCGTATGGAAAGTGTATCTGCATCTAAGAGATCTATCGGCCAATGTATCTAAAGCTGCTGTAACTTTAGCAAATGTATCTGCAGCCGTTTAGCCAATCTAACTGCTGCAAGTTTGTTTGCAATGTATCTACAACTGCTATCACATTCGTATTATAGATTAGCCAATCTGTCTGCACCTGCAGCTGTATCCATAACTAATAAATCTCTCACTAACCCTAACTGCTGTCACAATTGCATCTAGATAGCTGCCAGCAACTGCAGCTATTTTCACACCAGCTAATGCATCTGCATCTAACCAACTGCAACTGCAACTGCCATATTTGCCTGGCGCCATTGCAAATTGCATTTACTGTTATATTTGAGTGTGCAACAGCAACAGCAGCGAATGGAAATGCAAATAGAAATTGCAGCTGCAGCGCTTAATTAAGACATTGAGTGACAGCAAACGCTCTGTTTGCCTATACGCAATAAATATAAAAGTAAATATAAATATAAATACAAATATATATAAGTATATATATATATATATATAGATCTATATTTGCTTTGTGTATATATATATGTATATTGAGAACAATTCATTGCTCATTTGTGTAAATATTGTGCAACACTGCAAATAGTCCTTTTCCCGATTGCCACTGCATAGGAATAATAATGATGAAACAAAAAAAAATAATATTAGCCATAAGACTAATAGTGCCGCCGCTGCCAATGGCAATAAAACACGTTTATCTTGTTGCATGTATGTTGTTGTTGTTGTTTGTTTGTTTGTATTTTTTTTTCAATTTTCTTTTATTTTTGTTTAATATTTATATTTTTGTATTATCATTATTATTATTATTATTATTATTCTGTTTGTTTGTTTGTTTCTTTTAGTAATAATTTTTATTAAATTTCCTTTGTTTTGTTGTTGTTTAATTAATTTTAATATAATTGCAGTGACATGAGGTGTTGTTGCTTCATCGTTAAATTCATATATATATATATATATATATATACTATATATATATATATATATATATATATATATATATATATATATATATATATATATATATATATATATATATATATATAAATATATTTGTTCGTAATGCTTGTTCTTCATTCTTTTGTTTGTATCGTTTGCCGTGTTTTTGTTTGCATTTAAATTTAATTAACTATAATTAATATTGCTTTTGCGTATAATTCATTCAAAAAACAGCTAAACAAACCCAAAAAAAAAAAAAATTCAATTATATATATGCATATACGTATCGGTATATAAGGACAAACAAACTGCGCTACAAATTTTTGTTATTTTTTTTTCTTCATATTTTTTTCTTGAATATTTTGTGTGTGTCTCTGTGTGTGTGTGTGTGTGTGAGTGTGGGCAGGTGAATGAGTGTGTGTGTGTGTGTGTGTGTGGGAACTGGGGGCTGTGTTAGCTGCGTCTTGTCGCTCTAAACTTATGCGAGGAACATGCGTTGAATGCCATTTCATAAATTGCTTAAAGTAAAAAAAAAATTGATTTATATATACGATATATATATATATATATATATACACATACGATATATATATATGTGTGATAGCATTAAAATAAAACACACACAATAATATAATACTAAGTAGCTATTCCGAGTCTGTTCTAAAGAATTATAATTATACAAAAAAAAAGTGTTTTGTTCTTTGGTTTTAGAACTTAAAAATTAGCAAAAAAAAAAAATAGTAAAAAAAAATCTATATGAGAACTTGTATTATAGGATGAAAGTGTTCTATATGCTGCTGCTGTGTGTGTGTGTGTGTGTGTGTGTGTGAGTCGCTGCTACTAGGTGTCTATAAGAAGAAGAAGAGGTTGAAGTAGAAGAAGCTGCGGAAACGTCTTAGCCGAGGCAGCGCTTGGGGCTGGCTTGGGGTTCGGGGCGGGGGCAACACCTCTCGAGGACTCGTTCCAAATGAATATACATATATATATATATATATATATATATATATATATATATATATATATATATATATATATATATATATATATATATATATATATATATATATATATATATAATTATGCATTTT
This sequence comes from Drosophila repleta, assembly GCA_018903745.1. Lineage (NCBI taxonomy): Eukaryota > Metazoa > Arthropoda > Insecta > Diptera > Drosophilidae > Drosophila > Drosophila repleta. The sequence goes on along the minus strand of JAEIGN010000488.1, from coordinate 2,724,205 downwards.
CGTGGATGTTACGGTACACGGACACGGTACACTTAAGAACTACATAAATTAATTTAATTATAGTTTTTTCTTCGCATTTTACGCAATTTTTCATTAGATTTTCTCTTGTTGTTGTTGTTGTTTATTTTCCATTTTCTTTTTATTATATTTTTATTTTTATATATATATATATATTTTTTTTTATATTTTCTGTATATACTTTTGTTTTGTTCTTTTAGCTTATTTCAATCAATTTACGAGTACTAAAAAAAAATTGTTCATCCTAAGACTAAGAAAAAAAATTTACGCATTTCGCTTGCTTTTTTTTTGTTTTTTTTTTTTGTTTTTTGTTAAAGGTTACATTGTATTTAGAGTTGTGTGTGTGAGTGTGGGTGTGTGTGTGTGTGTATATATGTATATGGGCGCCATCTTTGATGTTGCTTCAATCAATATCAATATATATAGATATATATATATATATGTTTATGTTTTATATATAAATTTGTCTGCGCTTCTCAACTCTCTCCCGCTCTGTGTCTATATCTTTCTTTATCTTTGCTATATAGTAAATATATATATATATATAAGTTTTGCGTGTCTGTGTGTGTGTTACATATATACATAAATATATGCACATATATACATATATTTATATATATATATACACATATCATGCCTAAGTGCTAAAAAGTGTTTTGTGGGCATTTTTTAGGGATTTTTATTTGTTTTGTTTTTTTTTTTTCATTTTTGTTTTTGTTTTTGTTTTAGCTGCAACTAGTTGCAAGAGCACTGGGCCACGTTTAAGGAAACGTTGAAAAGGAAACAAAAAACACATATATAGTAAACAAATCACGCCTCTCTCTCTCTCCCTCTCTCTCTCTCTGTGTGTGTTTGTGTCCCTCTTTAAACTAGGTTTTGAAAGCTGGCGGGTCCTGCGCATCACAAACAGGCGTTGCTTACAATAATTATCAAAAAAAAAGTAGATATACATATATATATATATACATATATGCATATATATGTATAGCCGATATATATATGTATATATATATCGGTGCACTAAAACTATGCGCAAAGCGACCCGCAACGTCTCTAGGCTCTATAGGGTATTTTACGTGCGTGTGTTAGTGTGTGTGTGTGTGAGGGCGTGTGTGTGGGTGTGTGGGTGTGTGGAGACTATATGCTATATGCTACAATGCCTATATAGAACGCTGGCGCTATTTACACTGTTTAGCAGTGTTGGTTAACTGCCGCCGACGCCGCCGCCGCCGCCGCTGCTGCTGACGCTGGCCAAGGCCGGAGCCTGTGGCGGTCCGGCATCGGCTGCTGCTGCTGCTGCTGCTGCTGTCCGGCAGCTGGCCATCGGCATTGCACGCTAAAGCTGCTGCAGCTGCACCGTTTGCGGTCAGACGTCGACGTCCAGGTCGATCACCGAGCTGCGGTCGTGCTCGTCGTCCTCGTCGTCGTCCAGCTCGTGGGGGCCGCCCTCCTCGCAGTCGGAGCGGCCGTCCTGTAATTGTCACTGATCCGTCCCGGCTGACGCATGGTGCGCCCCGTGTGTCAGACCGTGCGGATGTCCGTGCGGATGTGTGTGCGGATGTGTGTGATGCGCCTGCGTGTGATGCTGCAGCCCCGACGACTCCTCCGACAGCAGCGAGGCAGCCGCTGCCGCCGCCGCCGCCGCCGCTGCCGCAGCTGCTGCTGCTGCTGCGCTGCCATTGTGCTGCACCTCCAGCCCGTTGACCATCTTCTCCATGCTCTTCAGCTCCGAAGGCGAGTGCTGCGCCTGCCGCTTCAGCAGCGACGGCGGCGTCGTCGGCGACATTGATATGGGCCGCGTGGGCGGCGAGTGCGAGGAGGCGCGCGGTCGCGGACTGGAGCTCAGGCTGCGCGGCCCGTTGTCCAGGCCCAGGCCACCGCCACCGCCGCCGCCGCCGCCTCCGGCGGAGGGCAGAAGATTGGGCGGGGCAGCTGCATCGGCGCTGCCATTGCCGCCACTGCGATTCGCATTCGAGCCGGGCGTCACCGCATCGAAGGCCGAGCCCAGGCTGCCCGGCAGGCTGTACGGCGAGAAGCGATGGCTCTTGAGGCCCTGCAGCGGCGAGACGGGCGTATGGCCAGCTGCCGCATAGGCGTGTCCGAACAGCGCCGGATGCTGGGCGGCCAGCGCGAGCTGCGCGTTGAAGAGCAGCCCCGGATTGAGTCCGGCCGGATTCATGGCAGCAGCCGCAGCCGGATTGTGGAGCAGTCCCAAGTGCGGCGGCGGGTAGAGCCCGTGCGGATAGAGGTAAGGCAACAGATGCGGCGACGGGTGTATGGGCGGTCCCACTGAGATGTTCGGCGACGGATAGCTGCCGGCCGCATTGAGTCCGGCCGCTGCCGCTGCTGCCGCAGCAGCTGCACCGCCGCCCACGCCCTCCTTGGGACTGCCCGTGGAGGTGGGGCGAAAGGCACCGCCGGTGCTGCCGCCGACGCTCTCCGAGCAGCTCGAGTCGCTGCCATCGCGCTCCACATCGTCCGCCTGCAAGCGGCGACGCAGTGCATCCTCTGCATTGGCCGCGGCCGCGTGCTCGCCGGCGCCAGCGCCAGCCAAATGATTGAACCAGGCTGCCAGAGCTGCTGATCCGAAGAGAGAGAGAGAGAGAGCAGAGAGGGAGAGAAGAGAAGAGCGAGAGATTTGCTCGGTTAGACTTGTTGCCGGAGTCGAGATACGTCGGAGAGTTCTTAGCAGCCGAAGCTGTTTAGATGCTTACCCGAATGCTGGTGCGCGTGCATCTGCTGGAGTGAGTGGCTGAGCGGCAGCAGCGGGCTCTGCGGTGGCCCGACCACGTCCAGCAGCTTGTCGTCGTCGTCCTGCTGATTGTCCAGCAGCGCGGCCGCGTGCGCCGGATGCAGATGCGGCGGCCGTCCGGCGTGGCCCAAATGGAGCGGCGCTCGGGAGCTGCTCACGTGCGTGGGATTCAGTTTGTCCGAATCGGACCCTCGATTGGACATCAGCGCCTGCCTGTAACAACAGTGGTACGAGAAAACGAAACAAATTAGAACATCCAATTGTCTAAGGCGCAGCAAGGCCAACGGCTAGCGAGTGTAGATCAAGCACGATGTGGGCAATAGCATCAGCTAAGATGGGGGTTACTTCTATCTCACATCTTTTTCTATAAGTGGAAGTCTAGCGGGTATACTGCAGAGGTATCTCGAACTATCCAAGAGATCATACCAGGCTGCTTGCGCTAGACTTTTCCTATGTATTTTTCCTATATTTTTCCTACTGATTGAGGAAGACTACTCTAGGGTCTGCTTAGACTCCTTTAGAGTCTTATAACTGCTAAGGGTATACTGAAGAGGTTGCTAGATCCATCCAAGAGATCATACCAGGCTGCTTGCGCTAGACTTTTCCTATGTATTTTTCCTATATTTTTCCTACTGATTGAGGAAGACTACTTTAGGGTCTGCTTAGACTCCTTTAGAGTCTTATAACTGCTAAGGGTATACTGAAGAGGTTGCTAGATCCATCCAAGAGATCATACCTAGTTGTCTATCCAAGAATTTTCCTTTTCCTATATTTATCCTACTGATTCAAAAAGACTCCTCTAGGGTCTTATAACTGCTAAGACTCCTTTAGAGTTTTATAACTGCAAAGGGTATATTGAAGAGGTATCTCGAACTATCCAAGAGATCATACCTGGCTGCTTACGCTAGACTTTTCCTATGTATTTTTCCTAGATATTTTTCCTACTGATTGAGGACGACTCCTCTAGGGTCTGCTTACACTCCTTTAGAGTCTTATAACTGCTAAGGGTATACTGAAGAGGTATCTAGAACTATCCAAGAGATCATACCTAGTTATCAGCCAAGATATTTTCCTAGATCTTTTTCCTACAGATTGAGGAAGACTCCTCTAGGATCTTACAACTGCTAAGACTCTCCTCCTCTAGAGTCATATAACTGTTGAGACTCTAGAGGAGTCTTCCTCAATCAGAGGCAGCTCCACTCTAGATCTCCAGATCATTCGCCTTAACGATAACTGAACAATATAAATTGCAAATGGAAAATCCGTAATATAATCGGAACTTTCGGAGCACGCTTCGTGCTGCTCGCGTTGTTTTCTTTTGTTCGCATTTCATGTTGCATTAGGCTTTTTGGATAGACGCGGCAGTGGCATAATATTTTCGCTGGCAGGAATATCTGTTAAATGATAAAACGACGCTGGCGGCATATGAATGGGGAGGGGATGGGCGGGATGGGCGGTTGTGCGGACGGCTGGCCGGACTGGGGATTGCCGTGGAGCCGGAACCTTAATTGAAATGTAACAATGGCAGGCGGAAACAGCCGGCAGTTTGTGTCTGGGCCGACAATGAAATTGAAAAATAATTCAAAACACGTTAGTGTAATTTAGTGTCTACGCTGGCCTCGGCTCGGCCGACCCCCCACCCCCCCAATCTGCTGCTCCGCCCTTAGCCAAAAACTACGTCCGTGCATTCTCAACGTTTATTTTTTTTTTTTTTTTTGTTGTTCACACATCAAAGCAACGCTGCCAGCGCCAGGTCCCGTGTTCGCAAATTGGGCAATTTACTAGCGCACAGAGAGAGAGAGAGAGAGAGGGAGAGGGAGATGGTGGCATGTGTGTATCATTATCACAGCAACCACTGAGGCCGGAACCACCCATAGACAGGAGTTGGCAATTTCGCCACAGGCGTCTTCTTTTACACTTAACTGTTTTTCCACGTATTTCGCATCACCTGTGTGTGTGTGTTGTGTGTGTGTGTGTGTGTTGTGTATATATACCTAATTTAATAGCAAATCAATTTGTGTTAATCTAGGCAGCGCTACGAGCCCACCCACTTCACAGCCAACTCGAACCAACGAGCGCCCTAAATGGGGCGCCATAAAGCAAGAGCTAAAGCTAAACTAGAAATATACAAGCTTTGTGAATCAGTAAAAAAAGAGGAGCTGAGTCAGTCAGAGCAGGTGAATGGTAAAGAAAGGAACTGTCTGAGCTATGAATACTATTAGATACTCTTAGATACTCTTAGATACTCTTAGATACTCTTAGATACTCTTAGATACTCTTAGATACTCTTAGATACTCTTAGATACTCTATCGAGCTGGAGACAGCAAGCATTTCAGGCCGGCATCTCATGGGCCGCCTTTGGGCCCGCCTGGCTGGGGCTGATGCGCTCCTGTCTCTCACATGTAACTCGACCATAAATTTCCAACACTCGCGCACAAAGGGCAACTGAGACGTTTATCTTGGCTAGGCGCGGGCGGGGCTAGCTGCGCTGCGCTGCTCTGTAATTTTTGAATTATATCTAAATGTGCGGCTAAAACCAGTTCCACACACGCCCACGCCCAGACACGCCCGCCGCAACATTGGCAAATTAAAGCCAGCCCAGAGAGCGGGAGAGAGCTGGGAGTAAAGAAAAAAAAAAGAAAAGTGCGCCAATTGTCAACTAACGCCTGCAGCTATTTGTCTGCAACAGCAGGGGGCGGGGCGGTGCGGAGCGGTGCGAGGGGTGTGAGAGTGTGGCAAATAAATATGAAAAGGAATTTCAATTGCCGGGGCAGCTTCTCAGCTGCTGCTGCTGCTGCTGCTGCTGCTGCTGCTGCTGCTGCTGCTGCTGCTGTTAAAGCGGTTTTCACTTTAGATTTCCGCTGCGCCCGCGGGCAATGCAAAAGCAATTGAAAAGAGTTTGCCAAGGGACAGGGGCCAGAGAGGGCTGGCCTGGGCTGAATATCATTCCGGCGGAAGTTGCGCAGTTAAGCTGCGAGAGGGTTGCGGCCCTGGTGCCACATAGTTGCCACCAATTAGCAGCGCTTGCTGTGAGCTGCGACACCCAAGTCGCAGGACCAAAATGTCGTCATGACATTGTTCACATCGTTCCCGTTGTTGTTGTTGCTAATGAAGCGCAGCCCAGCGGCTGGCTGCTAAAAAGAGTTAACCACAAAAAGTTGCCGCCGCATTGAGCTACTTAAAAAGTGCTGATTGTTGTTGCTGTTGTTGCTGTTGTCGCTGTTGTTGTTGCTGTTGTTGTTGTTGTTGTTGCTGGCAATTTGACAAAAATATAAAGAGCGGCTAGAGTTTTGGGCTAAGTCGCACTAATTGCCCAGGCATTTCAGACTAATTAAAAGTCTATGCAAAAAGTTAGCTAAGCGCTTTAGCGGTGACTGCCAGCCAGCCCAACCAGCTCAACCACCCAACCACCCACCCCCTCACACACACAAAGTGTAGTATACTTTTAAGCGCTGGCGTTTTATTAATAATCGACGTCAAGTTTTTGACAAAGCTGGCCGAAACCATAAACCGAAACCAAATCCGAAGCCGAAGCCGAAGCCGACGAAACTGACACATGACTGTCCCAGCGATGACCAGCCAAATTTCGTTTCCTGCTCGGCTGGAGGCGTGGCAGGACGACAGGGCGGACGTCGCAAATAAAAAACGAGCGGTGCATGAGTTTTGCTGACAGCCAGCCAAGCAAATAGGGGCAACTAGCCAGTCCAGAGACTGGCAAAAAGATACCCAGCAATGGAAATGAATCAGAAGTAGAACTTAGGGCTGTTATCGATATGCTGAACAATCGATAGGTGCCATAAGTAGAGTGTACAAGCTGAAGGTAGAACGTAATGCATTGCGCCTAGAGTTCTGCAGTTGCTGTCAGTATGATAATTATCGCTTTTGTGTTATCGGCGAGAGTTATCGAAGAGTTATCGTTACAGTTATAGCTATTACGATCAATATAAATTAGCTTGCTAGCTCAGCAGCTGACAAAAGCTGCTGACAATACGATAATAATCTATCTAGCCAGCTTGCTTATCGATATTTATCGATAGCAAACAAGTTAAGGAACCTCTAGAACTAAACTTGATGCACGAAAGCTCTTTTGGTTCATTAAATGCATCTTTAAATAGCTGAAGAAGAAAAAAAAGCAATTGACTCAAGACAATTGCTCAATCGATATTTATCGATTTTGAGCATATGGCAAAAGGGCATCGAATAACTTATTTAAAGCCGCCAGCTAAATACTATTCAGCGTGCATTTCCCTGCTGGCAATTTAAATGTTTGCTGGGTATAGAAGACAGCGAGGGCTGGGTGACTGGCGGAACTGAAGAGACAGCTGGTCTAGGCTGGGCTAGGCTAGGCGAGGCTAGCCTAGGCTAGACGGGGTGGGGTGGGGTGGGTCGGTGGGGCTTGTGGCTTGGCAGCTAATGCCAATCAAGGCGCTGTAATCAGTTTTACAACAACTCAACAGGAAGGGCCGCAAGTAAATTGTTTGTGTCAATGCAGCAAACAGAAGACTGATGAAGTCGTTCCTTGGCCTGTCCAAATACGCCACAGCTCATCATCGTCTTGTCATTGTCAGTCACACAGAGAGAGAGAGAGGGGGAGGGAGATGGAGTGAAAATTGATTTGTAACGTTTAGCAAACCGTTGAGCCAGCTATTAAATGTCATTCATCATTATGCTAAGTCAGGGCAGATTGGCAGCGAAGCGAGTGCAGCCCGTGGCTGTGGCTGTGGCCGGAAACCGGAACCAGTCCGAGTCCGAGTCCACTCCCCCGCGCCGGCTGTTGACTTTTCGGTTATCCTTTGCAAAAACAATTGCGGAGGAAAAAAAAAAAAAAAGTCAAAAGCATTTTGATCAGCGCCCACGCTGAGGGCCGACCAAATCGACCAACAGGAAATTGAAATCAATCCATCAATATGGATTACAGGCGCTCAGCTGGAGAGGATGTCGAGAGTGGGGCGGCATGGCCAGACCAAGGTGCCAGTCATCATCCTCATCCACATCCTCATCATCATCATCGTCATCATCGTCAACATTATCATCAGCATCAGCATCAGCACAAGCATCATCATTGTGTGTTGACTTTGTGGCCACTTGGCCTCCAGCTGGGAGTCGATGTTGGCCATCAGCCGCACTACGCCCCCTCGGCTCATTGGCGCTTTGTATGACTTGCAATTTGACAAGCAGCAGGCTAATTAGTTCCGCACAGATTTGACAAAAATTAATGTCTGCTAATCAAGCTGCAGATACAGATACAGATACTGATACAGATAGAGAGACAGACAGACAGAGGACAGACTAGACAAACGAGCCAGGGGCCTGGCCTGGCCTGGCCTGCTAACAAATGGGAAAACAAACCGAATTCCTATCCCCAGCCCCCCTTTGGTCCACTCCGATTGCTGAATGTGAAGTGCAGCTCAAAGTGCTGATTAGTTTGCTTTTCGATTGTGTTGAATTAGATTTCTAGTCTGCACTCGACCGGAGTTAACTTATGAACTAATTGAATCAAAAAGGTCCTTTGCACAGGATTACCAGGCGAAGCCAACTCGACTGCACGAGAGCAGCTAATGAGCCAGCAGCTGCCATGCGAATATACTTTAAAAGCAAATCACTCTAATGCGATTCCGACAGCTTAAATTGCAGTCAACGCAAGGCAGCAACAATATGACCCAGCTAGCTGGCTCAAAGGAGTAGCTTATGGCAGTAGAAATAATGGGAGACTGTTGACCATTGAGTGCATCCTAAGGAAGCTTTAAATATATGGTATATATAGTATATACAATATACTATTGGCTGGGCTGGGCTCTGCTGCCTATCTAAGGAGTTCTTTACATAGGATTTTCCTAGCTAGGAAAAAGGAAAAGACTTAGCTAAGTCAAGTCTTACTTTATCTATAATTGATCTATATCGAAGAATCTAGATTACTTCAACCTGCTTAACACTAGTGATACTCACTTCTTTTCCCGTTTGCCAGCACCAGTATCACGAAAGCCCTTCGCAAAGGGATTGTTGTCAATTTTCAGCTGAGTTATCTGCAAAGGGCAATACGAATGTTTAGGTTTATCATATCCATATCTATATATATCTATATATATCTGTTTAGTATAGCTCACCTTCTCATTTTGATATGCAGTCACGGCTATGAACTCCGTCTCCTTGAACACGTACGTGCGAAACGTGGAATATGGTAGCTTCAAGATATCGTTGGCTCGCACCAAATGAAAGCGCGGCTGATATTTATGCATTGAGTTCAGTATTGTCTAAAGAGCGAACGAGAGAGAGAGAGAGACAGAAAGAGAGAGAGAGAGAGAGGTATAAGATTAGTTAGCTTAGCATGCAAAATGCAATGGGACGAGAAAAAAAAAAGAAACAAAAAGAAAAGCACGGCACAAAGTATTCCGTTTTGGCGGCAGTAACTTGACAAAACTTGACAGGCTCAAACAGAGGCACACACACAACACACACACACACATGTAGAAAAGATATTGCAAATGGCTGTGGACTGTGGCAAGTCGGCGACATTCCTGTAGGCGACCACCCACCAAAGTGCACGAGTGCCGCCAGAGACCCAGAGAGAGAGAGAGAGAGAGAGGGAGGGAGAGCGGCAGGGGCCAGAAGTTTTGTCATAAAATATGAATTTGTCTGCAGCGCGCAGAGACGTAGCCGCGAGACCCCCCAGGCAACGAATTGCGCGACTGTTGCAAAAGGAACACCTTTTTAATTACCATAACTCGTCGAATCGACTTCGATTAAAACGACAACGACAACGGCAACGAACGAGCGACCGGCCGTAGTCGTAGTCCCAGCTCTAGTCTAGGCAGCAAGGCTCTCTAGACCTGCTCCGATCCGGCCAGCCGGCAGTCTGTGGTCTTTAGCTTGTTTTCGGTTCTGGCTGCTGCTGCTGCTGCTGCTGCGTGTGGACCTCACAAGCTGCCGTTGCTGCTGCTGCTGCTGCTGCAGAGTCTGGCAACGCCATTTTGTTCATGTAATTTAAAAGAAAACAAGCTGCGACTTTGACTCAGTCTCGGACTCTAGGCTATAGCTCTAGCTGCCTACACTGTTGCTGCTGCTGTTCCTGCTGTTGCTGATGCCGACAGCAGCAACAGCAGCAACAACAACAACTGGTTGGCTATACATATTGTGTGTATCTTGTATCTCTGCTTGATATGCACGCCCTCTCTCACTCTATCTCACTCTCTCTCTCTCTCTCGCTCTAGTCAAGACCACCAATGGCGATTGCACACAAAGGTGTGACTAATAAGATGCTTGTGGTTGTTGCTCATGTTTTCAGCATTATAATTGTATGTATAGCCGAGCGCCCGTGTTAACGCTTCAGAAGTGCTGAATACAACTAAATAATGCGACAAAGCCCACAGACCAGACCAGCCTAAGCAAAGGAGAACAAAGCCAAATGGCATAAGCAGCAACAGAAGGTGTGCTGCGAGTGAAGCAAGAGCAAGTACGTGGCGTCAAGCTGACACTGCCAAAGAGCAGCGAATACGAGCTGAGACTGACAATACGCTGTATGCAGTATGCAGTGCTACAAGTTAATTACAAGGCGTCAGACAACACACAGAATGTGAAGAGTTCAGCTGAAGCTACGGCTGGTGAGTGGAGTGACAGCGGGTAGAACAACAGTGGATAGGAGTAGAGATACAGCGAGTATAGATAGATAGATAGATATAGAGTAGAGCAGAGCTGTTATACACTGGGTAAAGCTACAACGAGTGAAGATATAACGAGTAGGGATACAGCGAGTAAAGATGTAACGAGTAGTGATACAGCGAGTGACGATATAACGAGTAGTGATACAGCGAGTAGAGTATAGTTCAACTGCAACGAGTAAAGGTAGAGCGAGTAATGATGTAACGAGTCAACTTATCAAGAGAACAGATACAGCGAGTAAAGATATAACGAGTAATGATATAACGAGTCAACAGTCAACGAGTACAGATACAGCGAGTGAGGATATAACGAGTAGTGATACAGCGAGTAAAGAGGTAACGAGTAGTGATACAGCGAGTGAAGATATAACGAGTAGTGATACAGCGAGTAAAGAGGTAACGAGTAGTGATACAGCGAGTGACGATATAACGAGTAGTGATACAGCGAGTAAAGAGGTAACGAGTAGAGACACAACGAGTACTGCAACGAGTAGAGCTAGTAGACATAGAGTAGAGCTAGTACACATCATGCATAGATTAGATCACCCATCGACGTCAGCCAGTGCAATCAGAGTGCCAACCAGTAAAGAGACTGACGAGTGCCACAAGTAGAGCAGCAACGAGTTAAGCTGGATAAGAAACTAATCACAATCCCATTACGCGGCAGTTGCAATCGTAAATTAAAATATTTTCACACGCCGCAGCAGCAACTGCAACTGCAACAGCAACAGCTAGGAACAACAACTCGTCAATTTGAGTGGTCGACTCGTTGACGTGTCACGTTAATTAATGTGAATAGTATAACGACTAAACGCTAAATGCGCTGCCATTAATTCATGCACTGAGCAAGTGCCAGTCTCTGTCTCTGTCTCCGTCTCTCTCTCTCTCTCTCTCTCTCTCTCTTTCTGTGTGTGTGTTTTATTGCCTGGCCAAAAAGGCCGAAGGCTGAAAAACTGATTAATTGCCGGCGTCGCCATTTTGGAGTCCGCCACACTCGCTGCAGTTGGCTGGCTGGCGGACTGCACACGGGCAATTGGAAACGTAATTGCCGCTGACTCGCACCGATTTGGGCTGACTTTAAAAGGCAAACACAGTTTATTGGCAAGCCTCATCAATCAAATTGCCGAGCCGAGCTGAGCTGAGCTGAGCTGAGTCGAGTCGAGCTAAACACAGCTGAGCTGAGCTCTGCTGAATGAGTCGCAGTCGCTGCTTAGTCCATAAATCGTCGTCGAAGTCGTTTAGCTAATTTGCTTTAAATTTATTAACGCATAAATTCAACATCAACTGAATTACTCGTCGTGCGTCTAGAATTTATTGATAAAAACAATTTGCATTATTACATTGAGTGAGCTTCTCTCTCCCTCTCCCTCTCTCTCCCTCTCTCTCTCTCTGTCTGTCTCTGGGAAGGCGCAAAATTGTCATTTAAAATGTCATTCGACGACAAGTCGAGTTTGAATTGCGATTTAAATGAAAATAACCGTGAAGATAGCCATAAAAAATAATATAATATGTGCATGCACCGCAGCAACAACAACATGTTGCTGTTGCTGCTGCTGTTGTTGTTGTTGTCGCTGCGCTGCATTTCAGTTTTTTTCAAATGGGCATAAACAAGTCTAATTAGACATGAAGTGCGATTACACGGACGCCACGCAGTCGTCGTTGTCGTCACACAACAAGCAACAAATCAGCAACAGTTGCTGTTGCTGCTCCGTCAAGCCAGACAAAAGACAGACAGCAACAGTTGCTGTTGCTGTTGCTGTTGCTGTTTGTGATTTCATTCGCTGATTGAATTGATTGGCAAGCAGCTCTAATGCAATTATGCGTCAAATATTGTCTACTTCTTCTGGTTTTTTTGTCATTGCGGGCTAGCAACTAATGCAAAATTCAGCAACTGTTGCTGTTGCATTGCGGCACGTCTCTATGTTGCTGCCGCTGGTGCTGGAGCTGCTGCTGCTGCTGCTGCTGCTGGTGCTGCTGCATCAGTTGGTCAACACCAATCCAATCCAATCCATGGGCCACTTAATCACTCTATATATCGCCCGGGTGACAAACTGATTGAGCCGCGCCGGCAGCAACAACCAAAAAAGGCAGCAGCAATTTTGGTGTTGTTGCTCCTGGTGCTGCTGTTGCTGCGGGGGCCGCTACGTGCTGTTGCCGTTGGGGCCGCATCTTTCACGCTGCTCAATTGCCCACCTCCTGCCTGCCCTCTGCTGCCTGTGACACGTTTGTTTTGGGCTTTTGCGTGTTGATTGCTGCTGCTGTTGCTGTTGCTGTTGTAGTTGTAGTTGTAGTTGCTGTTGTTGCGATTGCTGTCGCTGTTGCTGTTGCACACTCATTGTTGGCATATTATCACATAATTTAACTGATGATGGCACCGCAGTTGCTGTTGCTCTTGCTGTGTGATTGCTGTCGTCGGCTTTGTTGTTGCTCTTGCTGTTCATGTTGTTGTTGTCGGTTGGCGTGCTGCTTAATTGAATGATCACTCACACTTTGATTTGGCATGTTTTGTTCACATGCAACCACCAGCAGCAACGGCAGCAATAAAACGGACGATCGCTAACGGTTATCGACAGTTGCATCAACTACCACAGCGATATCTCCACTTGATCGTGACTGAATGCCAGCAACAGCCACAGCAACAGCCACAGCAACATCCCATAGCCACGGCAGCAACAACTGGCTCAAATTATAGCAAACTAGTTGCAATGTTCTGCTATTTGAGTAGCTGCGAAAATCTAAAATGTCGTGCAGGCATGTAAATCGCTCCAGGCACTAATATAGTCTGTTTATCGATATATCGATTAACTGGCAACTGGCGAGCGTGCTCGAGCTCTGTGCTAATTGCTCGCCGGGACATTGTTGCTGCTAACTTGATTTCTGATTATGGCTCGGAATCGCGTTTACACTTGTTTCGGCCTGTAATTGCGCTGCAGCATTATGCCGATAACGATTTATCGATAACCGCTAATTTGCTGAGCTGGATTATTGAATTGCGCTGCTTTATATGCTTGGCAACACATCATTGTTGGCTGTTATGCAAATTTATCGATTCAGCCAGATGTCGATTGTTATCGACTGTTATCGAGCCATAAACTCGACAATTGAACTGTCTGCAGTCGCCGCAGCAAGTTCTAAGGCGCCGCTGAACGCAGCTAATCTCTGACTTGCTCTCGCACACTCCACAATCCGCAGTTGTCACAGTGTTGCCCGGTTGCCCGGTTGCTCAGTTGTTCGCTGGCTGCCGTTCGGGCCGTCGCTGCGCGAGGGGCTGCTTCCAAAACCATTTTCGGCTACCTGTTGACCAATTATGGACATAATTGAAGGCGCCGACAACGACGATCACGATGATCATCATCATCATCATCATGATGATGATGACAATGACGTTGTCGCCTGGAACTGGGCATGTGTTGACTAAGCATTTGGGATTTTATGAAGCTGTCGCTGGATGATTGTCTTAAGCTGCTTTCCGAAACCTAAATCGATATGCATATTGAGCGATCTATACCATAAAGATCAACACGAAACGCGGCCCGAAACATGTCTTAATTAAGCCTAAACCTAAAAGCAGGAGGTGGGGAGGGGCAGGGGGGAGGGGGACAGGTGTAGCGACCCACCATGCAGCGACGACTCTTTAATATTCATCTCTAAATTATGCATATTTTTATGGCCGCAGCCGAAGAGAACAAAGACAAAAGCTACAAAATACGAGCCATATCAAAGAATATTGCCCCGATTCGACAGCAACGCCACCCAGGCGTTAACTTTTACCAATCTAGTGGCTCAGCATAGCGTAGGGTATATCTATGCGTGCAATTGGAATGCCAAACTGAGCTCGTTTAGCTACTGTTAGGATAGACCTTAAGCTGGGCTGTTCCTCTCAGCGAGCTCTACTGATGCCCAGGCATAGATAGTGTATGTAGAGTGTCAAAGATAGTGTATCTCGGCAGTCAGGCAGTGCCTACCACTTTACCTACTCTTGGGATATATGATCTAGTGTGTATATATAGAAGTGTATATAGTCTGTCAAAGATAGTGTATCTAGTCAGTCAGGCATTGCCTGTAGACTGACGTAGATAGTGTATCTAGTCAGTCAGGCATTGCCTGTAGACTGTCATAGATAGGGTATCCAGTCAGTCAGGCAGTGCCTGTAGACTGACGTAGATAGTGTATCTAGTCAGTCAGGCATTGCCTGTAGATAGTGTATCTAGTTAGTCATGCATTGCCTGTAGATAGTGTATCTCGGCAGTCAGGCAGTGCCTACCACTTTACCTACTCTTGGGATATATGATCTAGTGTGTATATATAGAAGTGTATATAGTCTGTCATAGATACTGTATCCAGTCAGTCAGGCATTGTCTGTAGACTGTCATAGTTAGTGTATCCAGTCAGTCAGGCATTGCCTGTAGACTGACGTAGATAGTGTATCTAGTCAGTCAGGCATTGCCTGTAGATAGTGTATCTAGTCAGTCAGGCATTGCCTGTAGAGTGTCATAGATAGTGTATCTAGTCAGTCAGGCATTGCCTGTAGATAGTGTATCTCGGCAGTCAGGCAGTGCCTACCACTTTACCTACTCTTGGGATATATGATCTAGTGTGTATATATAGAAGTGTATATAGTCTGTCATAGATAGTGTATCTCGGCAGTCAGGCAGTGCCTGTAGATAGTGTCTCTAGTCAGTCAGGCATTGCATGCTTGCTTGCTGTACAGGGTATGCTTTAGTCGCGCATATAGCAACTGCCTGCCAGCTCTTACTGGCTGCTGTTTCAAGACTTCCTTCTCTCTCCCTCTCTCTTTCTCTCTCTCTGCATCTCTCTCCCTCTGACTGCTGGCTGTGATTTGTTTTTGGTCCATGTCACAACTCTCACGCTGCCGCAGCAGCCGTCTAGCCAACAAGTTTATGGACATTTCATTTAAATAATGTCAAAATTTATTTACAATTTATAACAATTCTGTTGAGCTGCTGCTGCTGCTGCCGCTGTTGCTGCTGCTGCTGCTGTTGCTGCTATCTTTTGGTGGTCGTCGTTGAACGGAAAATGTTAATTAAATGGATTTACATTTTAATGACAACACGAAGCGAAACAGCAGCCCGGCAACAGATTGAGATACAGCCAGGCAAGAGAGTTGTTGCCCCACACACACACACGAACACACACACACAGCTGGGCCCGACTTGGCTCCAGTTGTCTCGCCTGTTGTCCAGCGTCTGGGCTTCGTCCATTTTTGGTGGCGTCTCTGCGACGGTCAACGACGCCAGCCAATTGCAAATTTGCTTAACAAAATGGGCGGCGTTTGCGACAAAGAGAGAGAGAGAGAGACAAAGAGAGAGAGACAAAGAGAGAGAGCGAGAAACAATGGGGCAGAGCAAGGGGCCGGCAGCATTTGGGGGCACTTTCAACAAAGTTGCAGCTAATGATGGCCGGACCCAACTGCTGCGACTGCGCAGATTTTGCCGTATGCAAATCGTTGTCTCCGAGCAAACGGCACGTCTGCCCTCACCTGTGCCCCACCGCCCCCGCCCCAGCCCCGGCCTTGTGGCCACCCTGAGCCACTGCTGGGAGTCACAGTCGATTGAGCTTTTGAATTTGAATTTGGTTTTGTAGTTTTTGGTCTTTCGATTTTGCATTTGCGTTGCGGTTCGCTGGAGCGGGCGACCAATGAGCCGAGTGAGCAAATGCTCAGTTGATAACCGATAACCGATAACCGATAACCGATGACTAGTGACGAGGGCAATCAAATGTTTTGTGTGTGAAATGTGAAGCCTATAGCAAAGCATGCAATTTGCGACTATCGATATGTTATCGATAACACGAATTAGTGCTGTGCCAGCTGCACTCCAGTTCAGTGCAGTTCAGCAATTGTACTCAACTCGATAATCGATATTCGACATTAGACTTATCGATAACTAGCGTAGAAGCACCAACGATAAATCAAAGGCATAACCCATCTACAAGTTATCGATAGCTCGCCTCACATATCGACCATTTGCCTGAGCCACTCAGGCGCGCAACCACTCATAATTGCATAAATATCGATACACATTTATCGCCGGCACTGAGAACGGGCCGCATCATAAATAATGGCCCGATTGCTGCTTACAAATGAGCCCAGTTAGTTATGGCCATCCTGTCATAGATAAACGAGGAGCGGCTAATGGCCAACAGCAACTAGTCGGCAGCCGTGCCACGCCCCCCGCCGCCCCTGTGAGCGCCCACTCGTTGCCGTATGACAAATATTTCAAATGATTTCAACACTTTTGCCGCCTTTGGCCGGTTGATTTGCGTTTTATTGCAGCTAATAAATTGAATGGCGACCCACCACGCCGACCAAACTATTTGCCTCGATAAGCAGCGCTCTCTCTCTGTCTCTCTCTCTGTCTCTCTCTCTCTCTCTGTGTCTGTCTGTCTCTGTGGGCAGCTGGCTGCTTGTGTTGCATGTGGCATGCAACTTGACTGCGCGCATGCGTGTGTGCATTTCAATGCAACACTGATAAAGGTGTTCAACGCTCGATGACATTAGCACCAGCCAAATGCCGCATGCCGCATGCCCCATGTGGCAAACTCGCAATCAACTAACCCGCAGTTGCCGCCGCCGCTGCTGCTGCCGCTGCTGCTGCTGCTGTTGTCGTTTTGCCATATTTGTCGGCACCTTTTGTGCTTCTTTATTAAAAAGGCGAATAATCATAATAAAGAACCAACAACATCGTCGTTGTCGTCGTTGTTGTTGTTGTTGTTGTTGTTGTCGTCCATTTAGCCACTGAGTTTTGGATGAGCAGCCGCAACCGCCAAGCGAGTTTTTGTTGCTCTTCGAGGTTGGCTCTGGCTCTGGCTCTGGCTCTGGGTCTGGGTCTGGGTCTGGGACTGGAGCTGGGGTCTCAGCAGCTCATTCGGTAGCTGCTAGACTTGGACATTAATCGATAACACTTGAGTATTTTTTCATGTTTCGCAGGCGAGCCATTAAGCGATTGTCCACCTCAAGTTGTTGCTGTGTCCGAATGTGTTGCTGCTCTTTAGGCTAATCTAGTTGAACAGCTCGATTAGATCCACATAATCATTCAAAATACATTTATAAATATCAATCGCGCAGCAGCTGAAGCTGAATGCATCCATTGATTATAATAGATGGCCCTAGATGGGACTGCGACTGGGCTTTCTCCTCGCCTAACTAACCGAGTGAAGCTCAATATTATTATAAAGTTCTCTCAAGCTACTCGCAGCGCATTCAGCTGTCTGGATAGCCGCTTGTTCTCTTGCTTGTTTCTCTTGCCCTTTCTGTTTCTCTGCTTTCCTTTGGCAATGTCACCATTGGCCGCTATATTTGGCTGCCTTTCGGCCTGCTTAATGAAATTCAAGTTAAAGCGTTAATGATGATGCCAGCGACTGGGCCCAATCTCGCTCTCCGACTCGGGCTGTGGCTGGACTGCGCCTGTTTATAGTCAACACTCGGCAATTACTAAAAGACAAATTTATTTGCACGCATGCATATGATGCGGGTTGCGGGCTGCGGGCTGCCCCTCAGAGCTCTCTGCTGCTGTTGCTACTGTGCTGTGACTCTGTTCCCCGGCGACGTGGACAAGTGTTAAGCATAATGCAGACACACTTAGATCTGTCTTGAGCGGGGCAGGCGCAGGGGCAGCAGCCTTAATTGAAGTGCGGCCGCGTCGCCTCATTGGCGTTAAGTGTCGATAAATTAAGCATACGCAATGTGCGCCCGCCCGAACTACAGCCCCACTGAGAGACAGAGACTATCTTTCTGTTGATCTGTGAACGCAGCTACTGGCGGCCGTCGATTTTTATGAATGAGCCTTGCGGCTCCGCGCTCCGTTGAGAAATGTGAAAGGCATTTCTTGTCGCCGCGCATAAATTTCTGTTAATTTACAGCGCATAAAAATCAACACAAAACATTTTATGTTAATGAAAATAAAAGTGGAGCCAGGTGAAAGCCCCAGCAGCAGCAGCAGCAGCAGCTACTGCCTCTGTCTCTGTCTCATCAACAGCCTCAAACAGTAGCTAAACAAAAAAAAAGAGTAGGCCTCACAGGCTCTGCTGCCCAAAACAGATCTCAGCCGGATAGCCGGACAATTAATGATCATCGGCTGAGCGGCTAATGAGCATCATTTGTTCCAGTCCAGGCCTAGAGCCTGAGAACCGCGCTACATGTTGTTGACCCGCCAACGGCAAGTCGCAAAGCTCGAACTGATGCTCGAAGGCAGGCTCAGTGCACGATTAGAGCCATTCAACTGGGCTTAAGGCAATAAAACTGTTAACGCTGCAAGAGCGAGCTATGAAAAGCAAACTCAGCAGAGCTTTAATCAATTTGGGCTTAAGTAATATGCAAATAGAGCTTTAAGCAGCTTCTATGCTGTATTCAGGAAGCTTTGAAGGCTCAACCTCGAGCAGCTTCACGTAGAGCAGTGCCTTGGGCAAAGTCTTTTAAAGCTTTAGCTGCAGCTTTAGTGAAGCTTTGAAAGCTGCTGAGAGCTTTTAAATGCATTTTGTGAATGAATGAATGGAATTGTGAAGTGTTTTAGCTCGCTTATCGCCAATCAGAGCTCACAGCTCACATGGATCACGATCACGATCACGATCACGATCAGGCGTGACTAGTGCAGCAGCCTCTGTGTGTCATAAGAGCGAGTGCGTGTTACAGCATCCAGTGGCGAGGTGTTTGATGTTGGCCGCTGCTATCTTATCGGGACGTAAGTAGCCGAGTGGCCTGGCCAGGGCCCGTCACACCATTAACTTTGTTTTATAACTTAATTTCGGAGTGGCGGGGCGAAACAACAAATCGACACTTGTTTAATATTTAAATTTAAGTTTGGATTCTAATTTGTTGTCGTCTTCTGGTCGCTTTCCTTTCGCTTGGCTCCCCTTTTAATGAATGAAAGCGGGGCCTGTGTGTGTGTGTGTGTGTGTGTGTGGGCACAGCCCCGGCTCGGCTCCAAGACGTGACCACCAACACACGCTGTGCCGTTGCTTCGTCTTCTTCTTCTTCTTCTTTTTTTATGGCACTTCGACTAGGCCGGATAAGCAGCAACAGGGGCAGCATCTATTTAAGTTCTTTGCTTAATTAACGAAAGGAAAACGCAAAGCGTAGCGAAGAATGGGACATTAAAATTAATTAGCAGCACCAAAAACAACAACAACAACAACAACAACAACAACAACCAAATCAAATGCATGAAAAACTCGAAGCTGAGGCAGGTGGGCCGCTTGCATACTGCGTGCTGGGTGGGCGTGGCTGATTATCAATGGGCCAGTCTAGCCAGCGCGATCAACGCTGCAGATTGAACCAGAGAGAAGTCGAAAATACGCACAGACCTACAGAGATCAGAGCTGCTTGACTATGGCTTGGCTCCACTTGGCTCTAGCTTGGCTTAGTCAATGTAGAACTCACAGCTTTTACACTCTTTGGCAGACTCTCTCTCTCTCTCTCTGAGCTGGGACACTCGCTGCGAGCTGCTGGCTCACTTTGCTCTATGTTGGCATGGACTAAAGCTGAGAATATAGATTGAGCACGAACTCATAGTGATTCATATTGATGCAAACCGATTTATATTGACTCATACTGATTCAATTATGAGCCCGGCTGGCCAGCACTCTCATTTAGGCCTGGGACCTGTCGCAGAACTTCGTCAAGCTCAAAGCTAGCTCAAGATGCCTTGCAGATTTGGAATTGCTTTGGTCTACAACAAATATCAGACTCATATTTGACTCTTTAGCTAAGCTCTTACTATAACAAACCAACATAGACTTCAAGTCTAGGTCACTTTGCGCCCAGATCCTTCTGAGACTTTTGCTGTTTTCCCCCTCTACAGCCACTCGCTGGCCAGCATTTGTAGCTAATCAATTCGATCGATTCTTTGCCCAAAGTTCAAGCTTTACACGCACTCGCTGGCTTCAGCATTTGGAATTGGAATTCATTCACCAACTGAGCTGCGTTTTTAGTCAAATTACGTGAGGTTCGCTTCTCCCTCTTCCCTCTCTCTCTGTCTCTCTGGGTCTGTTTTGTGTCTTGTTTGATTTTTATTATTATTATTATTATTATTATTTGTGTTTTCTTCTTTTGCTGCTCATAATTAAGTGTAAATTTATGTAAATTTCTATCAATGGCCCCCCCACTGAAGAGTTTTCAATGCGCTCGCCCGCCCCCGAGACAGGTCGCTTTACCTGTTTGGCCGCTCGGCGTTGCTTTCTTGATTGCTTTTTTCGTTGATTGAGGAAATTGTCGACGTTTGTCGTTTGTTCCAAATTGGCAGCTAATCAGTGGGCTAAATGCAACGGAAATCCCAAAAATGTATGCCATATGCATAACTAGAAGTGGACAAAGACAGGGGGAGAGTGAGAGAGAGAGAGAGACGGGTAGAGGTGTTCAGCCCACAATTTCCGTGCGCTATGCTAATGGCTAATCTATTTAGGTGGCCCAAAGGAAAGTCGAAGACAAAGCAAAGCCCAAAAGACGCTAATTTATAAGGTGGCTGAGCGGCTGGCTGTGGCTGTGGCTGTGGCTCCATGGCTCAACGGCTTTTGGGGCCGAGCATCAGTTGCCCATCAAAGCCATAAAAATGTGCGTTAATAACATTGCCGCCAAAGTAAAGTTGGCAATAAAATGGCAGATTCATGTGACGATGGCGATGGCGATGGCGACGGCGCTGCTACCGATGCGTTTGGTGGGAAATACGACCCTGGCTATAAGTATAACAACGACAACAACATCAATGAGCCTGCTGCTGCTGCTGCTGCTGCTGTTGCTGCTTGCAACTTGCGGGGCAATAAAATTTACGTGCCATAAATTTCCACACAAGGCTGAAGCTCGAGCTGAAGCTGAGGCTGCAGCGGCTTTTGTAGATTCGCATTTATGCGTTTAATGATAAAGAAGAACGCAAACGACTTCGACTTCGACTTGGACTTGGACTTGGACTCAAGTAGAGCTGACCACTGGGCCCGCTCTCTCCCTCTCTCCCCGCGTCTGCGTAGCGTGCTGGCAGCGGTAGCTGGCGAATGGCTAGCTTAAGTGCCGCATTGCGTTTTCGTGTTGTTGTACCGCTGGGGTGCTACCCCTACCGAAACCCTGGCCACACAGGCGACACCAACTGCTCTTGGTGGTCTCCATCTCTCTCTCTCTCTCTCTGTGTCTCCCTCTCTGATCTCTGGTCGTAAACAAGCTGCAGACGGCGACAGGCAGCTACTTCCCCTGAGCTCATTCACAACTTACTTGCAACTCTCTCAGACATATCTCATAGACCTTATCACAAGGCGTTTGCCTCCCAAGCAGTGCAGTTGAGGACCCAAGCAGTGCAGTTATGATTAGCTCAGAGAGTCAGAGATCTAAGTCGCGCCTAATCAGGCAGTGCCACTGCTTGCCTTAGCTGCTCTCGGCCTTCAGTGGCTAATTAACAAGCATTGGAAATGCGTGAAATGCGCACGCGCAACTGGCGATGGGAAAGGCGATTGCTGCCACACAATTGGCGTCGATTTGGTGGCAAGATTCAGCCAGCCGGCGGCACGCACCTCATGCAAAGCAGCAGCCAGAGCCAAAGCTTGTTACAAAGCAGTCCAAAAGGACAATTCGACAGCTGCTGACGACGACGATGGTGGCTGAGCCGGCGCCTCAGTTGCGGCGCTGCTTAAAGATGAATGTGTGTCGCTGTCCGTTGTCCGTTGTCCGTTGTCCGTGGTCGTTGTCGTCTTGGCGCTCGTTGCCGGGCTTGTCAGCTCTTGTATTTTGTATGTAATTGGCTTGGCTCTTAATAGATGGGGCGCATGGGTCGCGCTGCCGGCGTCACCTGTCGCCTACTGTGGACAGACCAGATTGTAGTTAACTTGCGGGTACAGCAACAGCAACAGCAACTGCCTGGCGACGGCGACAACAACAACAACAACAACAGCAACAACAACAACAACTTCGGCATCGGCAACCCAAAAGCCAAAGACATTTGCAAATCTTTTGTTTCTCATGTCCGATCATTTCTCATATAGGCGAGCAGGCGACGACAAGACCCCAAGACCCAAGTCCAAGACGACGACGACGACGACGACAAAGGCATACCGCAGGCGCCAGGCCCCAAAAACAAACAACCAGACAGCCAGACAACGACGACGATGGCGACGCCGACGACGACGGCGACCAGCGTCCAGCATCGAAAACGAGCTCAAAAACGAGCCGGAACGCAGGCTGAGCGCGGGTTGCAGGAAATTTGTTCGTCTCTTTCAGCTTTTTTGGCTCTGGCTCTGGCTCTGGCTCTGGCTTTGGCTATGCATTCAGAGAAACGACGCACGAGCTGCTGGCGGCTGCAGTCGTGGCATTGTCTTTGCCCGAGCGACATTCAAATCTTAACTCGAAATCAACCGGCCGAACGCCAGCGCCAAACAAATTCGAGCTGCCAAAATAATAAGCAAAGAGCGTCCTTAGGGCGCCCTTAGACCCTAGGCCCAGGCTCGGACTCGAACTCGAACTCGAGCTGCTGTCCAGTGGCAGGCGCTGCTAAGTTTTATGGACCCTCCAGTGGGCAAAGAGACAAATGCGTCGTCGTCGTCGTCGTGAAGGTCGAACGGCTAACGCCAGTCGCCAGCGCTTGGTCTCTGCTCAGCAGCAGGAGGAGAAGGAGAAGGAGGAGAAGGAGGAGGAGGAGAAGGACGCTGGCAGTAGATAAGAAATTTTTGCTGAAAACTCGTGCGCGCGCAAAAAGGAAGCGACAGCAGCGAGGCTTTTGCTTCTTTTTACTTTTTGTAGAGACGACGGCGACGGCGACCGGTTTCATATTGATGACGACGATTTTGGCGAATGAGGCCTGCATAAAATTTGTTTGCCATGAGAAACAGCAAGGGGCAAGCGAACGAACGGAGAAACAGAAACAGAAACAGAAACAGAATCAATTCCCAGTCTCAGACGCAGAGCCCATTCAGGCAGCGTTTATGTTTTCGCTGCTTCTTCTTTCTCCTTTTTCTTCTTCTCTCTCTCTCTCTCTCTCTCTCTCTGTCTCTTTTTTTTGGCATACAAATTGGCTAAGAACGGCGTCGGTAGCGGCGCATTTTAGATGGCTATCAGTAAATAGAACACAAATGAAATTCATCGATAGAAATCGAAATCGCAACAACAACAACGGGGGCGGTTGCTACAAATCAAAAAGAGAGAGACAGAGAGAGAGAGAGAGAGAGAGTGAGAGAGGGAAGCAGCTGAAGGGCTATGAAGCAGACAACGTTGTCGTTGTCGTCGCTGTTGTCGCTGTTGTCGCCGTTGTTGTTGGTGTCGTGGCAACCATGTGATGGAGTACACATGTTGCCGTGCACTTCTTGGCTGGCACGACAGCAACAGCGACAGAGGCAGCAGCAGCTCAGCCAGTGGGCGGCCCCAACCTGTTTGACCTTTGCACCATGCACCTAGCCTACCTGTCCGGCCCCAGCCCCCCCTGTGCCTGTCCGTGCGCCAACGGCAGCAAAATGGCTTAAAATTACAAGCAATGCAACACTTAGCACCGCCGGGCAGCACCACAGTAGTTGTGCCAGTGCCACACAGCCCAGCCTATCAGAGCTTCAGCTCAGCTCAACGGGCGGCCACAATGGCCGACCAAAATCGCAAGGGAGAGACTGAGAGAGAGAGAGAGAGGGAGAATGTGAACAATGTTTGAAAGTTTCAGAATTGCACTGCAGATGCCGAGCGATAAGCGAAACGCTAATGCAGCGCGCGAGTTGAGTTGGGCTTCAAATTGAAAAGGGAATTCAAATTGAAATTGAACGTGCGTCGGGCAGAAACTGCAGTTGAAAGAGGAGTCGAAGTAG
>JAEIGN010000488.1:2692500-2695000 GCA_018903745.1 Drosophila repleta | reverse complement strand
GCAGAAAGCAAAAAAATGTGTCCAAGTGGCTGCGACTCCCCGAATGAAGCCGTGACAATAAGCTGGATGCGACTGGGAGCGGTGGCAGTAGAATCTGTGCATAATAATGACTGAGTGACTGGGTGAATGAATGAATGTGAAGCCGGCTGAAGAGCGCGAAGCACTCCAAAGACATTAGCGCACTTGAACCCGGGCAATGCCGGGTGGTGCGAGCACCGTGGCCGGATTGCAGGATAAGCGGAAATGCGGCTGCCACTTATTGAACGGAAGTGTTTTATTTTACCAAATGCGCGCCGCGCTAATGAGTGCGAGAGAGAGGGCGAGCTGGCGCGAGTCTATTGATTGACTGCCAATTGTTGGTAAAAAGCTTTCGGGTGTTTGCCAAGTGCCAGAGCGAGCGGGAAGGCACCACCCGAGTGGCTGCCAGAGGAAGGGGGACGACTGCTGCTGCGGCTGCGGCTGCTGTCAATTTGCATGCGGAGTGCAACGCGCAAATGAGCAGAATAAATTAAGACAAAGCGAGGCGAAACAGAGAGATCGGGCAGATGATGCACAAGCAGCAGAAGAAGAAGAAGCAGAACAGGCAGTGACAGCAATAACAACAGCAGCAGCAGCAGCAGCAGCAGCGGCAGCAGCAGAGGGTGTGGCAAACGGCGCTGACGATGGCCGCTTGACAAAAGACACTTCAGCCGAGCAGCAACAACAAAAAGAAGCAGCAAAAAAACAGCGAGCAGAAAATGAAATAAAAGTTAAAACATAAATAAAGATGACGAAGCTTGGCCGAGCGAGCGGGACGGCGCGAGGCGAGTCTGAGTGCAGGAGCGCAAAAGGCGAGAGCGAGAGAGAGGCGCCCGACTGCAGTCATGGCTGGGCCGCAATGGCGGAAATGTGTGAATGAGGGCAGAAAAGGCGTTGACGCGCCCTAGCCTAAGGTAGCGCACACACACACACGCACGCACATATGGCCTGCGTGTGTGTGTGTGTGTTTAATTAGCACTAAAGCACGCGCGTTTTAAAACGCGCGCAAAACGCGCCCAAAAAAATAAAGCCAAGAAACGCATTCGATGAGGCAATTAGCTGCTGGCGCCGCAGCTTGGCAAGGCCTGTGCCCCTCCCCCCTCTGCCCTCCTCAGCCTCTCTCTCTCTCGCTCTCTCTCTCTCTCTCTCTCTTAACCCTTTTGGCCCGCTGCAGCGCAATTTGCCGCAAATTGTCGTCGTCTTGAGTGCATTTTAATCGCCCAGCCATTTAATGCGGCTAAAGCAATACCAAACAACAACAACAGCAACAACAACAACAATACTAATAATAATATACAAAATAGTTAAGCGTAACAAGAGACCCGCCAGAGGGGTGGTAGGTGGGGGGGAGCCTTGGCAATCGCAACTGCCAGCCAAGGGTTAATTGCTAACCCACTTTACGAACTGGCTGTGCTTCAAACGCGCTCGCTTAATTACAAAAAACATATAGCAAACATATATACAAATATAGGTAATATCTGTGCATACGTCCCTCTTCAGCTGAAGTGCCCGCTCAATCTGGCTGCACAAATTGCTTTATAATCGTCATCAATAAATATAGCCGCTGCAGTCATTAAGCCCTCAATAATAGACAATGTCTTCCAATATCTCTGTATATCTAACTATATATATCTATCGATATATCTCTATATATACATCCACATACATATTCCTAATTGAGCAATCAAACTGCGCGCAAACATCTATATTTATTTTTATACCCTGAACCCATTAAAAATGGGAAATCAGGGTATAATGTTTTTGTTGAAATGTATGTAACAGGCAGAAGGAGGCGTGGCAGACCCCATAAAGTATATATATTCTTGATCAGGATGACAAGCCGAGTTGATATAGCCATGTCCGTCTGTCCGTCTGTCCGTCCGTCCGTCTGTCCGTCTGTCCGTCTGTCTGTCCGTATGTATGAACGCGTCGTTCTCAGAACCTATAAGAGCTAGAGACTTGAAATTTTTTATGTAGGTTCCTGTATAGCACGAAAAGATCGAGTTTGTTAAAAAAAAATCGATAACTGTCTTAATTTTAATGTTATCGATTAAAAACGAAATCGATGCTCTGTTATATAAATCTATATAATTCATCTTTATAGCTAGAGTCTCCAAATTTTGCACTTAGTGTTATGTGAGCCTTATACAATTTCGGTTTTTGTTAAATTTTGGATGCCACGCCCCCTTCGCCTCAAATTTGTAAGTCCCGTATTTCAAATACTAGAGACTTGTGCTTTGGCACATACATACATATGGATGACATGATCACGCCCAACAAGTTTAATCAAAATCGTTGGTCTAGAAAAAAAGTTATTAAACATTTAATTTCCCATAGCATTGCCATGCAAACAGCAGGCAAAGAACAGCTGACCCAACGACTTGCGCTTGTGTATGCGTGCGCCTGTGTGTGTGTGTGTGTATGTTTTGCTTGTAATGAACGTACAAGTGCATGTGTATATAAAAGAAACGAAGAATGCAGG
>JAEIGN010000488.1:2682500-2690000 GCA_018903745.1 Drosophila repleta | reverse complement strand
TAAGAACTATCAAAAATATTGATTATTTGATAAATTGAACGTTTAAGCTCGATTCTATCTGAAGTCAAAGTATTTTATTTATATATAACTCGAGAAATACTCACAGAAATCTCATAATATTTTATATTTATCTTTATAACTATCCTCTATAGTCATATACCAACTTTCAGTAGTTTCGCTCAAATATTTGCATTACTCTCAGTACTTCGATTCTCTATAACTCGAGAAATATTCATGGAAATCTCATAATATTTTATATTTATCTTTATAACTATCCTCTATAGTCATATACCAACTTTCAGTAGTTTCGCTCAACACTTCGATTCTCTATAACTCGAGAAATACTCACAGAAATCTCATCATCTCCTACATTTAACTTTATAACTATCCTCTATAGTCATATACCAACTTTCAGTAGTTTCCCTCAAGTGTTTACATTACTCTCAGTACTTCGTTTCTCTATAACTCAAGAAATACTCATGGAAATCTTATAACCTTCGGCATATAGCTTTATAAATATCTCAAGAAATCATACACCAACTTTCAGTAGAGTCACCAAAGACTTTCTGTCAGTTGAAACACGTCAATTCCATATAACTCGAGAAATACCTATGATATCTGGGCAATCTCTTACATTTAACTTTGCAAGTATCTCTCAAAGTCATAAGGAAACTTTCAGTAGAGTTACTCAAGAGCGCACTTTATTTGCAGCTCAATTATTCATGGTAGGTGGCAAATGAAAATGCAATTTCGAACAAAATTGAACGAGCGCACTTACGGTTTACAGTTAAGCGCATATGGCCAGTTATAGTGGGCTTTTCGCTCTATACGTTGCTAAATGCTTTATTAATTGGTGGGCGTGCAAAAAGGCAAACAGAAAGCAAAAGAAAGAGGGAGCGAGAGAGAGAGAGAGAGAGAGAGAGAGAAACAAACAAGAGTCTAGCGTGCAGTCGAGTTTGCCGGGCAATAAAACACAAGTTCGCGACGGTCTAAAGTGTTGAGAAACTAATAGATGCAATTTAAGAGATATATATATAGTATATATATCTATAATAAACATATATATATATATATATATATACAGGCATTCGTAACTGTATAACAAGAGCTCGTCTGACAGCGGCCGTCGGCATAGTGCGAGAATAAAATGTGAAAATGTGAATTAGTTATTGTTCGTTTTGTTTCCAGCTACGTTTTTCCACTCTCTGAACATCAGCAACAGCAACAACAACAACGAGACGAAGAAGAAGAAAGCCAACAATAAGAGCAACTAGAAAACTAGATAGAAAACAAAAGGCACTTCAGGTAGTTCTAGAGCATTTACATTGCCTGCCTCTCGCGACTCGAGGCGCCTCATAAAAAAAAAGAGCCGACAAAAAGAAAATAACTGAGACTACGGCTGCATAATACTCGCCCGGATTGCGCAATATATATTGAATAAATATCTGAACGACGGACGGACAGGCGGACAGGGATGGAAGAAGGTCTGACGGACGACAGATAGACGAACCGATAGACGAAGGAGTGTGAAGACACGCCAACAGACAGACGGACGTATGAACGAACGGATGGGCAGTTAAGGAACTTCCGGATGGACGGCTGGACGAACTGATCAACAGATGAACGGACGGATAGAGAGAATAGCCAGCCAAACAGACAGACGGACAGACAGATAGATAGGCAAGCGAAAGTCCCTCAGTTCAATCGAAAGCCAAGCGACTCCTCTTGCCAAGCGAGCTGGTAGATTTAGCAAAAAAGAAAAAAAGTAAATGAAATAGAATAGAAATTAAACGCTGCTGCTTGCGGCGTAAAATTAATTTAATTAATTAACGCTAATAGTATTTTATTATTATTATTTGTTTTTCTCTCTCTCTCTCTCTCTCTCTTGTTTTATTATACTCTCCATATGCGCGCGTTTTTAATCAGGTTTGCAGTTGGCGTAGACAAACTTAATTACGGGCAATATAGTTGTCTAGCTGTTGCTATTGTTTATGCATAAACATATTTATTAACAACTTTATAGAACAGCAACACAGCAACAGCAAGAGTAACATCAAACAACAACAACAACGAGAAAAACTTGTGCTAAACACGAAGCGAACTGAACTCGAGCGAAATGATTGACGCATTGTTTGATACATTGTTGCCCATTTGCCATGTGACACGCAAAAATCATGTCACACAGCAACAACAGCAACAACAACAACAGCAACAACAACAGCAACAACAACAATTATCATCATCTACAGCAACGCGCAAAGCTTTTCTTAATGAGCCAACACACAATTTGCGTGACGTTTGCACAAAACAAAGTCCCAAAGCAACTTTGTTGCTGCCATTGTTGTTGTTGTTGCTGTTGCCTTTTCACCTGCCTGCCAATAATCAAACAGCAAACGCATTTGACATTTGTCAGTCAATAAAAGTGTCAGCACGCATTAGCCAGAAATTGTGGGTGCAGCACGCAGAGAGAGAGAGAGAGAAGAGGGAGAGAAGAGTGAGAGAAGAGCGAGAGTGAGAGAAGAGAGTGAGAGAAGAGAGTGAGAGAAGAGAGTGAGAGAAGAGAGAGAGAGAAGAGAGCGAGAGAAGAGAGAGAGAAGAGTGAGAGAAGAGAGAGAGAGAAGAGTGAGAGAAGAGAGAGAGAGAAGAGTGAGAGAAGAGAGAGAGAGAATAGAGTGAGAGAAGAGAGTGGGAGAATAGAGTGAGAGAAGAAAGTGAGAGAAGAGTAAGAGGAGAGAGTGAGAGAAGAGAGAGAGAAGAGTGAGAGAAGAGCGAGAGCAGAGAGTGAAAGAAGAGAGTGAGAGAAGAGAGTGAAAGAAGAGAGTGAGAGAAGAGAGTGAGAGCAGAGTGTGAGAGATGACTGAAAGATAAGGAGGCAGAGAGAGAGAAAGGAAAAGAGTGTAGGAGAGACAGAGATAAAGGAAACGAGAGTCACTCTCTCGAGAGGACTATGAAGAGGTAGAAGGACAGACACAAAGACAGAAAAGCAGACAGAAGAGAGAGAGAGAGAGAGAGAGAGAGAGAGACAGAGAGAAAAAAGTTGATCAACAATCTCAACTAGAGACTAGCTTAGGCTAGTTAAGGTCTAGAGATAGAGAGCTTAGGGCAATAGGCTGCAAAATGAACTCAATTATTGTAAAGTAAATGAAAGCTTAAAGAAATCAAAGCTGCTTAGATTTCGAGAACTTGTGAACTGCCAAAAGGGAAAAGACTTGGCTTTAGCTAAAGACTTTCAGCTGCTCCACAGATCAAATCAGATCAGATCAGATCAGATCAGACGAGAGCAGAGCAGAGCAGAGCGAGGCTGATTAGGATTGCGGCGCCAGATGTTGGGCAAGACAAAAGGCTAAAGAGATGCGGAGCACTTCCGTCTGCAAGCGCCAGGCTTATCTAAGCAGATAACAGACAGACACACAGAGAGAGAGAGAGAGAGGGAGAGGGAGAGGGAGAGGGAGAGAGGGAGAGGGAGAGTGAGATGAAGAGTATTTGAGCAAGCGACGAGTGGACAAATATCCCAAACTCAAATAGAAACAAAAGCAAATACAAACAGCAGCGCAGACAGGGCAGCAGGAGAGTAGCCAAGCGAGAGAGGGAGAGAGACTGCACAGGTGCGCGGCGGTGAGCAACAGGTAAGTCAACTTATTAAGTGCATGCAAATGCAATCAAAAGATGAAAATAAGGTAGCTTGTGGCAAGGTGTTTAACTGTCACCTAAGACTTAGGGCAAAGACACAGACAATGAGAGTTGCTCACAGAGAGAGTGGGAGGAGAGGCAGAGAGAGAGAGAGAGAGGCAGAGGCAGCGTGGCGCTTGGCATATTTGGCCGTTCAAACAGCCGAAAGACAACAAATAAAAGCAAACAAAACCCAAAAAATCTTGTTTGCCAAACAACAGAGCAAAAGCCTATTAAACTCTGGCAGATCGAAAGGGGGGCAACGACTGGGGGATACCCTGTAGAAGATGTGAGGCAAGCGGGGCAGAGTCTAGCTGTTCTCTGGGCAACTAATATGCCCCTCTGTCTGAGCTCGGCAGGGTGAGCCGCTGCGCGTTTAGAAATCTATTTGCATGGCGCTGGCAGCAAATATTGCACTTCCGTTTCAATGCGACGATGCCGAAATTCAAGTCAAGCTTGTCTATTTGCTTACGGCTAATGGAAGAGCCGCCGCTGACAGCAGCTGCCACTGGCAACGGCAACCCCCTGCACCGCCCCGTCCCGGCAACCCTCTTGGCCTCGGCTGCTTTCAGTCTTTTCTTTTCTTCTTTTTTTTTGGCAACAATGAAGCGAGTGGCAACAAAAGAGCTGGAGATGTGCCTTTTTTTGAGGAGGAGGAGGGGGCGTGGGCGTGGGGCTGTAACTTGTTACTGTGGCCCACGCACGCAGCAGCTGCTGCTCACTTTGCTAGCCAAGAGAGAGAGAAGGAGAGAGACAGAGAGAGACAAAAGCCGGGGTTTACTCTTTAGGCATTGTTAGACGACTTAATCGTTAGATTTGCTCCGTTTTTCCATTGTGCAGCAGAGTGAGAAAGAGAGAGAGAGAGAGAGGGAGAGTGAGAGAGACAGCATTGTGTGCGCCGTGCAGACAAAACGTCTCACAGCGGAAACGCGGCGCTATAATAAATTTGTCTTCAGCTGTCGTCGGCCTCAATTCCTAAGCATTTGTTTGGACATGCACGGAGGAGAGGCTGCCAGGCGAGAGCATTTGATATCCTGCGGCGTGTGCGCCCTCCCGCCGGCAGCCGCCAGTCAAATGCGGCGTATGCGCAATATGATGAGAACAAGAAAAGCCAAAGCCAACGGCAGAGGCAGAGGACAGGGGCCTTGCCACAAATTATGTTGTTGCGGCATTCGAGAGGCCTCAGTGGGCGTCTCTAATCTTGTTTGTGTGGTTTGCTAATCGCTGCGCTCATGATCAGCTCAGCCCCGCCTACGGGTAGTGCGGCACACAGGATTAGGCTGCGCTCGGATCGGATCGGATCGGCTCGGCTCGTCTTTTCTTTTCCTTTCTTATCCTGTCAACGTCTTTCGGGCTGCTTTGTCTCGCTGACTCCGGCAATTTCATGGCTCGAATCGGCATTCAGCGATTCATTCAATTCAGCTCACTTGACATCTGGCGGCTGCTCGCTTGATGTCAGCTCGTCCCTTTCTCAGCCTGCGCCGAGCATCGCTCTAGCTGGCGTATTTGGCCTCATTTCACGCTCGAGCTGCCCTTTGTTCGCTTTCGTCTCTTCTCTTTGGCCTACTTTAGAGAGAGAGAGAGCTTAGCTTGTGCTGCTCTCTGGCACTTAATCCTCTTCTGGCAGCTCATCGCGAAGCTTAAAGCTGCTTTTAGCCACTGCAAGATTTGCTCATAGTCTATTCAAGTTTCTTCTCTTCTTCTGCCTCTAAACTCGCCCCTAAAGCGTTTCGTTCCTAAAGCTACTCACTTCTGCCTTTAAAGCTTTCAATAGTCTGTTGCTGGTATCTTAAAGCTCCCTATAATGGAAGCTTTTGAAATATAGTAATAATCTTTTGGCAACTTCTTAAAGCTTTATACTATTGAAGCTTTTGGAATACAGCCTTAAAGCTTCAATCCAAAGCTTCAGACTAGCTGAAAGCTTTACCCTTTACATATTTCAATTGAGATTTTTGTCTTGTTTTCAATGTGATCTATATTTTTGCGCTGCCTCTCCCTTTCCCTATCTCTCGCTCTCTTCCTTTTCCCTTTCTATATTTCTCCTACTCTCCAACTTTGCCTCTTCTAAGCTTAAAGCTCCAGCGCCCATATGCATCGATCTCTATGCACTTCAAGCTCTCAAGAATCTCTCCTTCTCCTTCTCTCCCTATATATTTCTCTCTCTCTCTGTGCCTACCCCACTCCCACTACCACTCCCCCTCTGCCTCTGCCTCTGGCTCTTGGCCAAGAATTATTGTTGTCTGCTGAGAGCTTTAAGTCTTCGCTTTAAGACCGAGTAGCCAAGCATTCAGCCCACATCTCTGGCCAACTGGCAGCCATCATTGCAGCGTGTGCCAAATACCAAGGAAATATTTCTGCTGTGTTTTTTTTTTTTTGTATTTTATTTTATTTTATGAAAAACTTGGCCGTTGCCGCTGCCACGCAATTGTTTTTCCAGTTATTTTTGTTTTGTTGTTTTTTTTCTGCTTTGTTATTTTCGTTTGTGCAGAGAAGACGGAGCACTCGTATTTTTCGCATGGCCGTCAACTTGATTTGAATATTAAAAAATTCCAAAACATAAAAGGTATTTTTATTTGTGATATTTTGTCGCACCTCAGCGACAACGTACTTGCCACCTCGTCAACGTCTCCCCGCACGATAGCGAAATTAAGTCAGAAATGCGGCCAGGCCTGGGAAGTGGACTCGACTCGACTCGACTCGACTGGGTTGGACTGGGCTGAGCTAGCTTTGTTTTTTTTTTTTTTATCAGGGATCACAGTCAACGTCCCGGTTTAATTTAACATAAAAGCGCGTTCACCATTAGGCGCTTTAACCAACCCCCTACTAACTAGCTGCCTACCCTTAGTCCTCCTCCCCTCCTCTCGCGCACTGAAATTTATGAGGCATGCTCAGGTTTTTATTAGATTTTAACTAGCCTAATATATAGGACTGGCGCCAGGGCCAGCCAGGGCTGGGCTGGGCCCCAAAACGCAACGTGCTAAAAACATTAAATATGTTAATAAGTTTCAACGCCCCACCCACACGCAGAGAGAGAGAGAGAGAGAGAGAGGGAGAGAGAGAGAGCGCCAAAGTCGAGGCTCTGCTGAGGTTGACACATTTGGTAACGAAAACGAAAACCACTGCACCACTGGCCGGCCACCAGGCACCGCCGCACTCTTAAGTACCGTCGGTCACGTCAACGCCTCAACTCGAAGTCAAAGTCAGAGCTCGAAGCTGGCATTATGCTAATGCCCCACTGGCTAATGCGCACTTATATGACAGATGTCTGGGCGCAGTCGCTGGGCTCCGGCATTAGCTCTGGAATCTGATGGCGTTTCGTTTTATCTGCGTGTAGCTAGCTGTACGCAATTGAGGTTAACACTTGCCCACTCAAGGCAGTCGTCTGATAAGATTGGAAATTAACTAAAATATGCGAGGCTAGGTCGAGCGAGGAAAGAAGGCAGAGAGAGAGAGTAAGAGAGAGGGAGAGAGTAAGAGAGATATATAAAGTGAGAGACAGATGCAATCATGGAACGACAGCCAGAGAAGCTCCCAATGAGTGGAAGGACGAGATACCGAGAGAGTACAGAGGCAGGGAAGGGAAAAGGGAGAGGAAAAGATATTCTGAGGGTCTCTTTTGATCTCTCAGCCTCAACAGAGAGAAAGGAAGAGAGAGAGAGAGAGAGAGAGAGAGAGAGAGATCATTCTCGCAGCTTGAAGAAACCTTAACAAAGCTCCGATAGCCATCAAAGAAGCTAAAGCCCTGATGCTTCCTGAGCAAAAGTGGCTAGGAGAAAACTAGTCTTGGACTTCTCCTATGTGAAGTGTGTTATGCAAAGGTCCTTTTATTAG